>VWYI01050098.1:120779-156135 GCA_013399455.1 Anthoscopus minutus
CGACACCCCCGGCCGCGCCGGGCTCGCTCGCTCCGCGGCGAGGGCTCCGAGAGGTACGCGGGGGAAGCGGGGTCCCTGCACAGGTCTCGCAGCTCCATCCCCAGCTGGGGCAGGGTGTGTGCCCGGCCCCTGTCCCCGCGGCCGGCACTGGCACTGACACCGGCAGTGAAGCAGTCGGCCCTGGGAGCAGTGGGGAAGTGCGGCAGGGCGGCCGCAGAGGGAACATTTCGCAAATTGCGTGCTAGAACAACTTTTCTCATGGGTCTGATGAGAGACAGATGCCTCTAAGAGTTCCTGGCCAAGGCCTTCCGCAGGTTTTTGTTCACTTACATTGGTGTGATCACGGACCAAAATCACGGAATGGTTTGGGTTGGAAAAGACCCTAAAGCTCATCCAGTCCCACCCACTGCCATGCATAAGGGACACCTTCCACTATCCCAGGTTGCTCCAAGCCCCGTCCAACCTGGCCTGGATCACCCTGGTTTTCATGGAGTTCCCTTTGCCTCTTTGGGACTAGGCTCCCACACTTATGGGTGCAGAGTAATTTGCTCTGTCCAGCTTCTTGCCAGTCCTGCTGCACCAGTGCAGAAGTTGCTGCCTCAGTGGTGGGAGCAGTTCCTGTGTTGGTGGGTCGTGCTCTTCCCAGCAGCTCAGGGGTTTGCCCTGGGTTTGTCCCCTTCCCTGGGGAGCTGGTTTGAGTTGTTGCTGCTGGGGCTGTGTGATCCCCTGCCTAGATCTTGTCCACAGGCATCATGTGCCTTCCCTTTGGGAAAAATCCACCACCTGAATTGCTGAGTGGAATTTCCCGTGTGGATGATGGGATGCATACTCCCCATTAGTCTTCGAACCCCAAGGGAAGAGCTGTGGTCTGGGTAGGATCTGTAACAGTGGTGGATGTTCCTGGCAGAAGATGCTGTTCTGCACCTCAGTAGGCTGAGATGCATGTGAAGCTACTGATGCATGAGATCAGCTGCTTTATGGTTACCAAGAGTTGTTCAGCCTGCTAAGGATTCCAGACAGAACACATGAATCTAAAACTGATATGCTTATTTTATTTTCTTTTTGTTAGTGAGAGATTTTCAATACACAGTGTTGAGATAAATGCTCTTCTAGCACTGTTGTGTCTCCAAATCATCACATTGGCCTTGTCTACCTTTCTGCACTGTTGTTCGCCTATGGCAGGGATCCATAACAAAAGAAAAATGCAAATATTGATTTATGCTTGAATCACATAAATTAATCTCTTCCTGCATGGTCAGTCAATCTGCACTGGAAGAATACCAGTTTGACTCTTGGCACCAAGTGCTGTTTATGACTTGTTTATCTTAAAAAAATTAGGAAAAAAAGGGGGAAAAAAGAAAAGTTATCCAATGTTGCTGCATTACTAGGGTTCCATACTTGATTTAATCTTAACTTGAAGAGGTTCCATTGGACATTGTTATAATGCATATAGTTTTCATGGCAGTTTGAACAGGTTACTTTTGCCACTTGGCCTAAGCCAGCTTGAATGGGAAATAGGTTTTGCAATAGTTTTTTCCTTCAGTTAATGAATTTTCGTCCTACAAAGGGGAAAAATTATGACTATGGGATGAGCACTGAGTATTTCCCTCAGAGGTATTCCTGCAAAGCCATTGAGCAAACT
This sequence comes from Anthoscopus minutus, assembly GCA_013399455.1. Lineage (NCBI taxonomy): Eukaryota > Metazoa > Chordata > Aves > Passeriformes > Paridae > Anthoscopus > Anthoscopus minutus. Next base: position 122,422 of record VWYI01050098.1, read on the forward strand.
TCACTGACACTTTGGATAAACTCAGTTCTTCCTGGCAGTGCCAAGGGCTGAACCCACTGCAGTGCAGAAATTGCCTGCTGGGTGCCCATTGCTGCAGGAATAACTCTGTTTGGATTTATGTGCAATATTCAGGGATATAGCAACCTCGGTGACTTCCATGTAGGTTGTAACAGGACAGTGTTGGCAGTGGAACTAGAGACTTGGGAACTTTGAATTCAAATCACATGAAGTTAATTGAATGGCTTGGGAAGGAAAATACCAGGGATAGCAGCAAGTCGCATCCAGAGAAGGAGGTGTCTCCCTCTTGTACTCAGAAGTTCAAGTATATGAAAACTAGCTACAAAATATGAGAAAATACTTAGTTTTCCATGTAAAAATTCTAGCTCAAGAGGTAAAAGCTCGGAGTATGGTATGGCCTGTGGTGAATGTGGAGTTGAGAGATTAAATTCCAATTTACTTTATACCTGGCACGTAACACTGCTGTGGAGCATTCTCCCTGTCCTTCGGGCACATATCCTCTGTATCTGAGGAAGGGGAGTGGCTTTGAGGGAGCAAAATTGAATTCTTAACTAATTGTTTAGTTGACATTGATGGGCAAGTCTGTGTCAAAAATATTGGTGTGTTACAGTCTGGACATGATTTAAGCAATAAAAGCAGGTCGTCCCGTACAGCCATGGTTCAGCTAGGGATTCAGCTTCCAGTTGAAGCCTGGGGGCCAGTCAGGAGACACACTTTTAAACTGAGTTTGCAACTGGTCTGGTTTTATTTAATTTGTTTCTTTCTACAGAAACAGAAGCTCCACATAATTTGTGGAAGAAATTGTTGTTGATTTGATGGGCAGGAGCAGCAGGATCTTGCTGCAAGGTGATGAACTCTTGTCTGAGTTTGCTGTGGCACTGTGATATAACTGTGACTTCTCAGTAGTCTGAAAAACAAATCCCAGAACCTTCCTTGGTAATGGAAATTACCTCATCACTGCCCTAGGTTATAATAACGTGATGTAGTAACAGAATACTTTCAAAATAATTCTTCCTATTTTTAAAAGAAGAATAAAAGCAGCCCCTCACCACCGTGGTATTCAGATTTCCTGAGGGTTTTCATTTACTGTTTACCTCAGAGAGATGACCCAAATTTCCTGACTGTACCAATTTCCAGTAGCCTGTTTGTCAATGTCTGGAGCAGAGTTACTCAGCCCATGAGGCAGAGATGGGAGGTGGGCTCTAGGACAGGGGAAAGAGGTCCCCAAAGCAAAACCAAACTAAGCACCAAAAGCTTCCAATATTTTCTTTTCTTTTTTAAACAGATTATGGGGAAAGCAAAAGGAACTAGTGACCATTTAAGCTTTAATTTTTTAAAATGAAAAATACTGTGGCGATAGTGCAAGTGAGAATTCATGGACTGTTTTTAGAAACACATTGTGGAAGTGTCCAGGGCCAGGTTGGATGGGGCTTGAAGCAACCTGGGCAGGTGGAAGGTGTCCCTGCCCATGGCAGGGGTGGAACTGGATGGGCTTTAAGGTCCATTCCAACCCAAATCACTCTGGGCTTCTGTGGTATTATATAGAATGACACAGTTCCTGTAAAAAATAAGCCCACAGTGTTGGTGAGGGGAAAATATCAGCCGTATATTGATAGATGTACATATTTAATTCATTTTCTCATGGGTTCAGCATCACAGTGCTGTCAGCACTGTGCTGGTCCTGTCTCAGCTAGCAACTGTGTCAGGGGACACAGACACTGCAGCTTTTCTCTCAGAATGTTTTCCTTTCCCAGAGAGTGGGTTGTGTGGATGACACTTCCATCTCAGCTCACACTTCTGCTGTGTGCTGGTATTTCCGAGTCTCAGTATGTAGGAAAGGATGTTTTTGGGATCTGGACTGACAAATAGCCAGAGTAGGAGTCAGTGTGGGAGTGTCCCAGACACTTTAAGTGATCCCTGGAGGAAAAACAGGTGCTTCCATGATAAAGCTCATGTGATTCCAAACAGATATCCCCTCAGAGCACAGAGATGATGCACTGGGAGTGCCCTTTGCACTGTGCAAGGGGCACAGTTTCTGGGGGTGGTGTCAGAGCTGGAGTGAGTGGTGCCTGTGGTGTCTCTGAGCACTGGGCACAGTCCTGGCTGTACAGCTCTGCTGGCAAGCCTCCTTACGGGTGAATGGTAGCACTGGTAACTTGGAGAGAAGGATACAGAGCTGCTTTTTCTCCTGATAACAACATCACTTCAGATTAGAATGCTGAAAGTGTATTTTTCAAAATACAGCTAAGCCTGCAAACAAAAATCTTTGTCTTTCCATCTTTCCAGCTTCTCTAAATGTGGAAGTTTAGGAAGGAGACACAAAATACAGGGTCAAAAGCTTCCACATACACAAGTTCTGAACTATTTGAGATGTATCAGTCACATCTGTTTTTTTATGGTTACGTAATAGTAAAGCTGTTGAGTTGACTCATCTTTGATATTCATCTGATATTTTCCTTAGAATGATTTCAGCATAAATCAATAAGACTGTAATTTCTTTTCCTACTCGTATTATCAGTGCTCATATCCTTTGCCAAGATGTGTAGGAATGTGCACTTCCATAATAAATTATCCTTTTATATTTACATAAAGGTCCTTATTTATGCACACACAGAGATCTTATAATAAGATCTGTACAGATGTGTATTTCTTGCAGTAAGTGGCTGTCCCAGCCCCCAGGGGATTGCATTTTATTAAACATGCATGGAGGACCTGACAGGACTAATAAGTGGAATGTTGGGATAGAGGGAGCTGATGGAGTAAGAATTGGGTGCACATGTCCAGGCTATCTCATCCCATCTGCTCCATGGCCTTGGCCAGACCATTAAATAGAAAGATTTGGCCTTACAGGTTTGGTGTGAAGTTACTTTTGATTTGGTGGTGCTTTCCCCCAAACCCCACCCCCATGACCATGTCTGTTTCTCAAGGGTAGAGATTATAAATAGGATTTAACTACTAAAACTGTGTTTCTCATGCATTTAGCTTACTGCATTTTTAGTGGATGCTAAAAAGAAATATCTCCAAGCAGAGGTTTCATTCTGTCCCATCTCAGGGGAAAGCAAACAGCACCTGTGGATGATTGCACTGAACAGGGAGCAGCTCTGGCTGTGGCATGCACCATCACTTTGCATGTTCCATCCCAAAAACTGTGCCTTTGGACCTCACATGCAAAACTGGAGCTCTATGCAAAGCCTGCAGCTGCTGCCTGATCTGACAGTCCTGGAAGAACAATATAAAGCTACATTTTGGGGAGAAGGTTGTTGTATACCTGTGGAATGTGGAATGTGACTAAATAGTAACTTTCTGGTTGATCCTCTTGTGTTCTGGTTTTCAAAAATAGCCTATAATAGAGAATTTTAAAAGACTTTTGAGGCACATCTGTACTTTAATTTGATCATTATGGGTGTGTGTTTAAGTCTACATTGCAGTAGCGGCTATCTCTTGTCCTAGACAATTTTTATAAAATACAGAACTAACTTCATGTGCTTCTGTTCTGTTGAATCCTTTTCCACCTTAATCCAAGCAGAATGAATAATGAGTTTCTAACCACATCAGTTAGCAAATACCCCTTTATCTCATGATAAAGTCGCAAACCTGGTGGTTTTGGACTGTTGTATTGTGAAGAAAAAGTAGTTTTCCCCATGTAACCAAAGCCCTACAGCTGTGACATAAGGACAGTGCTGGTGAAAAACCTGACACAAATAGGAACAGGAGCTTGTACAGCATCTAAGAGGGTGCTGGGAAGCAGGTCCTGGCTTTCCCTAACTCTAGAGTTACTTTTATGGGTGTGTGTTTGTTTCAGTTATGATACTCTGACTTCCTGCTTTTCTCTGGCACTGTAAGATTTCCTTAGGGAGCTGCTGTGAGGCTTGTGCTAATGGTAATGAGAACCAGCTCTGCGAATGGCAAAGCCTGGCAACATCTTGCATTTCTCTGGCACTTTCCACTTGGAATAGCACGTGTCCACACAGGCTTTCTTGGTGTGTGATTATTTTCATCTGGGACATGCTTCCAAGTGTTATTTTGCTTTTTATACTTAAATTACTTTTTCCAAGAATCCCAAATTCATTAGATCGGTGTGCTTTTCAAGTAAGCTCTTCAACTCCCCTGTGGCCTGGAGAATGCAGGTTAAATTTTTATAAGGGTGTTTTTGATATAGAGAAAACTATACTGGATATTAGGAAGAAATCCTTTCTTGTGATGGTGGGAAGGCCCTGGAACAGGGTGCCCACGGAAGCTGTGGCTGCCCCTGGATCCCTGGAAGTGTCCAAGGCCAGGTTGAACAGGGCTGGCTTGGAGCCACCTGGGCTAGTGGAACCTGTCCCTGCCCATGGCAGGAGGTGGCACTGGATGGGCTTCAAGATCACTTCAAACCTACTATGATTCTGTGAAATTAAATCGTTTTTTCGGAGGCATTAAGTCAAATCTGAGTAAAAATCACCATCTGAAAGGAATGGTGTGGGCCAAGGTTGTTCGCCCCCATCTGGGCCATCCTGGACACTTAGTGGCTATTTGGTTAAGTGCTGTTTTGAGCCTAAATGGAGTTAAGCTCTCCCCCAAAGAGTTTTCTTTAAACTGATGTAGTGCTCTTCTGACAACCTCATGCTTTGACAAATTGACATTTTCATTATAAAAAGTCTTGAAAAGTGCTCGAACACCTGCACTTTGTAATCTCTGCCCTGTAACGTGTCAGTAATTTCCCTCACAACAGAGCCAACACATCCATGGGTGTTTAATATGCTGAGAGAGAGTTTGAATTGGCAAGGGAGGTAGCAAGCCCTCAGTGTCTTAAGAAATAGTTAAATTAGAAGCTTAGGTAGTTTGGTAAGAGAGTAGTCATAGTTCATTAAGTTTCCTGAACCAATCCTCTGTGCCTCAGAGAGAAGCATGAAAGTCCCCCTTGTGTCCCAGATTTTGCAAAGCTCTTTTAACAAGGGGAAATGTACATTTGGGGTTTCTTCTTCCCTTTGACTGCTGTCCTTTTACTTTTGAAGTCATTGTTTGTGGCTCCTTAGTGACTGAGAATTATTGTATTGCACTCCTGAAGGCCAATGTTTAAGTTGCTGTGTTTTTTATGGGTTTTGTTTCTTCTCTAGGTTTTTTCTGCTCTGTGTATCCACTGATGGAATTTAACCTCCTGATACTGGTAGAATCACATTACAGTAAAGAGAAATTTTATTTATTTATTTATTTAGTTAGTTAGTTTATGATAGAGCAGATTTTCCAAGAATTGTATAAAGATGTTATTTTCAGTTTTAATCCATCTCCAAAGCTTTAGTTGGGAATGATGGGCATTCTTTTGTAGTGACTTCAGTCCTTCCCTTTATCCTCTCAGGGCTTGACTGTGTGTCTGTGTGGATAACAGTTATCTAAAAATGAAGTGGCACCTGATTGAAAGCTTTCTTCCTAAATCAGCAGGGGTGGCACTGTAGCTTGTGCCACAGCTCAGTGTTTTCACTCTTGGTACTCTGAATCCATCTGAAATGGTGAGGCAGAAAACTGATGCCCTTGGAAAAGTGCAGGAGCAGGGACTTGTTGGTGGGGCAGGGCTAGGAGAGCTGTCCAGGGAACAGAGAACTTGGGGAAGTTGTGAGAGCCACGGCACAGGAAGAGGAAGGAGCTCAGGCAGGGGCAGTGAGGTACCGCTCCTAGTGTGGTCTAGGAGCAGAAACGTGCTGCTGCTCACCCTCTCCAACAGGGGAGGAGGTTGGAGGAGAGCCCAGCCAAGTCTTTTGGAAAAAATCAAACCCCCTGTACAAATGCTTTGCCAAGATGAGTTTGCCTTCAAACACAAGCTGGCAGCTTAGGAGCTGCTTGCTCCTGAGAGGTTGTGGCTGCCCCATCCCCGGAAATATCCAAAACCAGCATGGACAGGGCTTGGAGGAGCCTGGGATAGTGAGTGGCATCCCTGTGGGTGGAACAAGATGCTCTTTAAGGCCCATTTGAACCCAGTTCAGTCTGGGATTCTGTATCACAGCTCAGATCCAGGGCTGGAGGTCTGCTTAGCCAGAGGCTTGGCTTTGTGGAGCTAGGTGGGGTTTCCTCCAGGTCTAGCTTTGTTCTGCAGCCAAGGGTTGAATACAATACAAAGATCACTGTTATGGAAGTACTTAATCTCTCCTCTCAATAATATAATATATGTGTTGGGCATGTCTATGTTTGTGTCTGTGTGTAAAACATATATTTATGTTGCTTACTCAGACTCCAGCTTGTCAATAGCCATGAAATATTTCCATATAAATTTTACTCTCAGCTTTTAAAGAGGCTGAAAATTGTCAGTGTCAGAAGTTTGTTCATGACTACTTTTACTAGAAAGTCCAGACAGATTTCCTTGAGTCACTCCAACTTTGTCATGCTTTAAATGCTGTGACCATAGAGACCAAAGGAAGTGCTGCACAATTGTCCCCTTGGCTGCAGACAGTGACCACAGCTTGTGTTTGGAGTGAGAAGCCCAAAACCAGAAAGTTGAGTCACATTGTGCAGATATGACGAGAAGGAGATGACAAAACACACCTTGTGCCTGCAGCCCTTCCTCCAGCCTAGCAGTACCAGCCAGCAGCCTGGTTGGGGCTACAGTCTGTGCTGCCAAAATTCCAGGAAATCCCCAAAATTGATACCAATTGAACTGAAAAAGAATGAAAAACACATTGAAAGGAAATATTGACCTTATGTTCAGCTAAATTTATTTTATGTGCATTACCTGACCAGAAGCTAGCTGTTAAATTTTACCAGCTTGTTCAATTTTTAGCTGTTTTTGTTGGGTTTCTGTGTGAAACTGCTGTGTAACTGTAGTGCAGAAGGACTCTTGGCTGCAGTTGAAGCTTGAGTGAATCAGACACCTTTGCTTGTTGGATTCTTCCCCCAAAACTCCATAAATACTTAAATAAAATGTTTTTATTTATTCTAATGTTTTCCTAGAGTTTTTGTTTTTAAATCATTTCTACTTTACAGCAGGGAAGCAAAAGAACATGAATTAAAGCATGGATAAGTTAAAGATATGTGAGAACCAAGCCCTCATGATTTGAATAAAATATTTAAAAGGCGTTGGCCCAGAAATACTTAGAAGTTGGCTGAGCTCGGTGCTGTCTCCAAGGGACAGGGATGGATTTGGAATGAGATTTTTGGAGGCTGATTCTAGAGCTCTAAATCATTTAGCAGCAGTTCTTTCCATGGTACCAGTGAGGCTTCTGGAAGGGGGATCCTGAGGTTTTGGTAGGCAGCAGCCCTTGACTACAGTGCAACAGAGCTAGTGGAAAGTTCCAATGCTCCAAGTAAGAAAGAAATGCAGGTGAGGTTTTTTCCTTCTTTTGCCCCCTTCACATAAGCATTAAAAGAATATAGTCAACAAAAAGCTCTGCTCAGTCAGGTGTTGCAATTGAGATGTCTATCACTTCATTTTAGGAGTTCTTGCATAAGTGTTTTCATTTCTGGCAAGACTTTGGAAGCTGCCACTGGCAGTGAGGTTTTCCATTTCAGAGAGCCTGGCTCTGGGTACTTCGGGTACCCTGTATCTCAAAATTCGAAAGTGAGCATTAAGCTGGGCTTCCAAAAATGAAAATACCCTTGAGCAAATAACTGTCAAACGTCCCTGGAAGTGTCCAAGGCCAGGCTGAACAGAGCTTGGAGCAACCTGGGATAATGAGAGGTGTCCCTGCCCATGGAAAGGGGTGGCACTGGATGACCTTCAAGGTCCCTTCCAACCCATGTAATTCCAGGATTATATGATGGAAAGTTTATTTGTGGAATAACTAGGTTCCAAATTCCTACTGTACAGAAATGTTGGGCATTTCTCCATCTGCTTTTCCTAATTGCACTGTGCTCATAGTAAATTACCTGCAGAGATGATATTGTAATGGCGCAAATAATGGGTGGACTTGAGTAGTGCATTCTAATTGTTTTAGGTCTATATCCTAATAATTCTTTTTCAAGGAACTTTCATCAGATTTTTCACGTTTCTTTTTGTTTCTTGGTTTTCTTGCTGGAAAACAAGTGAGCTGCTTCCCACATAACCCTGACCCATGCAGTGGGGATTACTGGGCAGCTGCCTGAGGTTTTTTGACAAATTTTGAGACTGTCATCTAACCTCTCTGCCTTGTGGCTTTGATTTCTGTAGCAAAGGATAGTGATTGTTGCCATTTTTAAAGAGTATTCTTGGCATCTCTCAGCTGAGTTTGTTGTTCCCTCTCAAGGCTGTTTTTTATTTCCAGTACAATTTCAGCTGAAGTAAAATATGATGTTGAAGAACAGTTATTTAAAGGTATTAACTCAAGGAGCTCTTTTGTTCCTTGAAAAAATGAACTCCTTTGAATTTACTCAGTTCCACTTTGAAATTCTACTGTAAGTTTGCCATACAGTGAGTTCACATATGATGACATGGGTTTTTCTCATAACCTCACAGGCTGTTGCAGCAAGTGATTCTTGTTAAATCTCCTTTGTGTAAGCAGGATAATTGTAACATAAACCACTGTGCTCTGAATCAGTTGCCTCTTCCTCAGACCTGCAGGTGCTGTCTATGGGGAAACTATAGCACTTGGCTGGGTTTTCAGTCCAGGGGACTTCCATGGCAAACGCGGCACAGGTATTTAGGCAGAGATGTTTCCAGCGTCTTGAATATTTCTGGTGGAGAGGCCATTCCTTGCAGAATGTAAGACAGGGAGGATGTTTTGAGTCCAGCCTAATTCAAGTTTATTAAAGGACTATGTCTGATTCTCCTGACTCACCATGCCTTGCCTCCTGTAACATGGAGTGTATCCGTGGCCTGATAATTTTTCAGCTTCTGTCTTCCTCACTTTTGGTCTCAGAAGTAGCTGTCAGCACTAGAAAAGATGAAACTTTACGCTGGTGGTGATTGTTGGGACTTTTCCAGAGTTTCAGCCCTGCTGGAGTGTTTACAGCCCTCCTTCCACTGTTACTGTGTCATATACTTTCAGTAATTGCTTATAGGAGGACAAGTCATCTTTAAAAAGATTCACTATCTTTTCATCTATTACCTCCCCTACAGCAGGAAGTCAAATCTTAAAATCTCCTGTCTGGCTATGCTGTGTCAACTTCCTTGACAAGCTTCACCTCACAGTGTCCTCCAAAAATGTGGCACAAAGGTTGAACTTTTTGTCCTTTTGATCAGAATCCTTCCTCCCACCCATGTTTCCTTAGCAAGGCATAGGGAGAGCAGTCACAGAACTACAGAATCATTGGGGTTGGAAAAGACCTGTGATCGATCCCCACTTTGTCACCAGCCCAGAGCACTTCCTTGGACACCTCCAGGGATGGGGTCTCCACTATGGACAGTCTGTTCCAGTGCCTGACAACCTTTTCTATGAAGAAATTCCTCCTGATGTCCAGCCTTACAGCTTGAGGCTATTCCCTCTCATCCTGTCCCTGTTCCCTGGGATCAAAGCCTGAACCTCCTTGGCTGTCCCCTCCTGACAGGAAGTTGTGCAGAGCCAAAAGGTCCCACCTGAGCCTCCTTTTCTCCAGGCTGAGGCCCTTTTCCAGCTCTCTCAGCTGCTTCTGGTGCTCCAGACCCTTGCCCTGCTCCATTCCCTTCCCTGGACCCACTCCAGCCCCTCAAGGTCTCTCTGGCCATGAGGGCCCAGAGCTGGAAACAGCACTCAAAGTCCCTCAGCTGTGTGCTGAAAGATGAGTTGATGAAACAAACGTCCAGCCTGGATGGGCAAGGAGGTTTTGGAGGAACTTAGGAGCAAAAAAAGGATGTATCATCTTTGGAAGGAGGGCCAGGTCTCTCAGGAAATATTTAAGGGGGCTGCTAGAGCATGCAGGAAAAAAATTAAGAGAGGCCAAAGCTCAGTTTGAACTTCTGTAAGTATCCTTCTGTAAAGGATAATAAAAAATGTTTTTACAAATATATTAATGGTAAAAGGAAGTGTAAGACCAGTCTTTGTTCTTTACTGGATGAGGGAGAGAACTTAGTAACTGCAGACGAGGAGAAGGTGGAAGTGCTTAATGCCTTCTTTGCCTCAGTCTTTAGTGGGAAAACAACTTGCCTTCAGGACAACTGTCCTCTTGGGTTGGCTGATGGTATCAGAGCAGAATGGTACCCCCCGTTATCCAAGAGGAAGCATTCAGAGAACTGCTGAGCCACTTGGATGTTCATAAATCTGTGGTACCAGATGGGATCCATTCCAGGGTGATGAGGGAACTGCCAGATGAGCTTCTGAAGCTGCTCTCCATCATTTACCAACAGTCCTGGCTCACTGGTGAGGTTCCAGATGACTGGAAGCTGGCCAATGTGATGCCCATTCACAAAAAGGGTGGGAAGGGGGATCCTGGTAATTATAGACTAGTCAGCCTGACCTCAGTACCTGGTAAGGTTATCGAACAGTTTATACTGAGTGTCATCATGCAGCACTTACAGGATGGCCAGGGTATCAGGCCCAGCCAGCAAGAGTTTAGGAGAGGTAGATCATGTTTGACCAACCAGATCTCCTTTTATGACCAGGTGACCTGCCTTGTGGATGCAGGAAAGGCTGTGGATGTTTTGTACTTGGACTTCAGCAAGGCCTTTGACACTGCCTCCCACAGCATACTCCTGGAAAAGCTGGCAGCCCAGGCTTGGACAGGAGCACTCTGTGCTGGGTTAAGAACTGTCTGGATGGCTGGGCCCAGAGAGAGGTGGTGAACAGTGCTGCATCCAGCTGGCAAACAGTCACCAGTGGTGTCCCTCAGGGGTCTGTGCTGGGGCCTGTTCTGTTCGATATCTTTACTGATGACATGGATGAGGGTACCGAGTCTTTAATTAGTAAATTGGCAGACGGCACTAAGCTGGGAGTGTGTGTTGATCTGTTGGATGGGAGGAGGACCCTGCAGAGAGACCTGGAATGGTTGGATGGACGGGCAGAGTCCAATGGGATGAAGTTTAATAAGTCCAAGTGCCAAGTCCTGCATTTTGGCCACAACAACCCCTTGCAGTGCTACAGGCTGGGGATGGTGTGGCTGGAAAGTGCCCAGGCAGAAAGGGACCTGGGCTGCTGGTGACAGCAGCTGAACATGAGCCAGCAGTGTGCCCTGGTGGCCAAGAAGGCCAACGGCATCCAGGCCTGGATCAGGAATGGTGTTGGGAGCAGGGAGGTCATTCTTCCCCTGTACTCAGCACTGGTGAGGCCGCACCTTGAGTGCTGGGTCCAGTTCTGGGCCCCTCAGTTTGGGAAGGACGTTGAGACGCTTGAGCACGTCCAGAGGAGGGCAACAAGGCTGGTGAGGGGCTTGAAACACAAGCCCTATGGAGAATGGCTGAGGGAGCTGGGGTTGTCTAGCCTGGAGAAAAGGAGACTCAGAGGTGACCTTAGCACTCTTTACAGCTCCCTGAAAAGTTGTAGTCAGGTGGGGGTCAGTCTCTTTCTCCAGGCAGCAACTGACAGAACGAGAGGTCACAGTCACAAGTTGCGCAAAGATAAAAATAAGTTGGGCATTAGGAAAAAATTCTTCACAGAAGGAGTGATAAAATACTGGAATGGTCTACCTGGGCAGGTGGTGGAGTCACCATATCCCTGGATGTGTTTAAAAAAAGACTGGATATGGCACTCCATGTCTAGTTGAGGTATTAGGACATGGGTTGGACTTGATGATTTTGAAGGTCTCTTCCAACCTAGTAATCTTGTGAATTTTGTGTGCCAGCACATGAACAGCCACTGCTCTGGGCCTGTGGCTACGCTGGGGCTAGGGGCCCCAGGGGCCACTAGACTCTGGTTGACCTGGGCACGCTGAGCACAGTGGACTCATTTTTAAGTTCTGTCCCCAACACCTGCAGGGCCTCTTCCAGCTTTCCAGCCACTCTTCCCCTCAGCCTGGAGCTGCAAGGGGTTGGAGTGACCCAAGGCCAGGACCCAGCACTTGTCCTTGTTGACCCTTATCCCTTGGGCCTTGGCCCATGGGTCTGATTGGGCCCATCAGCAGAGCATCTACTTTTCCATTTGTGGTGGAAGTGGAGTGAAGGGTACTCTACATGGAGTCAGTGGCTCCTTGTGTGGGAAGCCCTAAATTAAGAAATAGCATTACAGTGATTTTCCAGGATGCTAGGGAAAGTCATGTAGAAGCAGAGTATTTGTTATTTCTGTTATACAATCACAGGATAAATCTAACCAAACAAAATGCTGCAATCTGATTTGATAGAAATGGAGGGTGACATTCATACAAAAAGCCTGACTCATTACTTAGCTTATTCTCTACCTCTTACTTTTCTCCTAATAGATTGAAAGTTAATGACTGTGCTGGTGAGTCACACATTATTTTAAAAATTCCTCATGTCTTTGATTTTTTAAGAAGAATTGGACAGCTTGATATAAACAATCTCCCTTTAATGATTTTTCTTACACTTGTGAGGATGTATTCTGGTGATGATATTCATACTGTGCTGTGTTTACTCATTTTCAGAGCTTTTCCACTCAGTGAGACTGGCTCTGGAGTAAGCTTGTGCTCAGCATGGGAAAAATCTCATTATTCTTATCTTTTGACATATCCTGTTCAACTGAATTATCTGTAGGAATGTACTGAGAATGAAAATGTTCCAGTAATATTCTCTGTCTATGTGTGTGTGTTCATGTAGCTTCTTTTTGTGAGTTACTCTGTTATAGTTGATCTTCCAAGACAATAATCCCTTCACCACTTCAGTGTGTCACCTCAAGTGAGTGTGAGCTGAGATCACAGAAGACTCTTGACTCAAGGAGTGATCCAGCTATCCACTGATAGCTTGGTACTGATAGTGTCTGAAACTGTGCCTAACAATGAAACACCCTTGTCCTGACAGAAGTAGAGTTCGCTTTTGGGTAAAAGTGAGATTTAGGCACTTAGGGAAAGGATGGCTCTCCATGACAAGGCTGATATTTATGGCACTTGGAGAAAGCGAAAGACTGGCTCTCCATGACAGGGCCCGGCTAAACTGTGGCCTGTTTGCTGTGTAATTTGTAAACTTGGACATTGACGAATAAAACCATGAAAATCAGACGGTCATGGAATGATTTGGGTTGGAAGGGACCTTAATGCCCATGCAGTGCCACCTCCTGCCCTGGGCAAGGATACTTTCCCAGGTTGCTCCAAGCCCTGTCCAGCCTGGTCTTCGACACTTCCAGAGATCTAAGGGCAGCCTCAGCTTTGTCTGGGCACCTTGTGCCAGGACCCCATCACCCTCAGAAGGAAGAATATCTTCTGTATGTCAAACCTAAATTTCCCCTCAGTCAGTTTGAAGCCATTCTTCCCTGTTGTGTCACTACAATTCCTGATGCAGGATCCCCCTCTGGCTTCCTTGTAGGCCCCTTCACATCCTGAAAGGCTGCTGGAAGGTCTCCACACACAACCCTCTGTTCTTCAGTTAACTTAATCTCTTCTCTGATTATCTGTGATATACAGTTAAACAGTGTGGCCAGCTTAGTTAATGTTGATGGTGCTGCCTGCTTTTCCTTTAGGAAGGAATGCTATCAGCCCTGGCAACAGCAGTCACAGATGGTGTGTAGATACCACCAGATATTATGGAAACCAAACAATCTGTGTTGGTAATATCAAAGTGTCCTTGAAGATGTGTTTAGAGGTATTGCTTCCCCTGCCAAGGGGAAGCCCCCTGCCAAGGGCAGGGCTCACCAACTCCAGCTCAATCACAAGACTTTGTATGTACTTGTGATATAGCTCTGAATTAGTTAGGATCAGCCTGGGGAAGAGGAGGCTGAGGGCAGAGTTCACCAGGGGCTGTAGCTCCTCCCAAGGGGCAGCTCCAATCTCTGCTCCCTCTGACTGGGGACAGGACACAGGAAATGGTTGCAGCTGAGGCAGAGGAGGGTTTTCGTGGGTACCAGGAAAAGCTTCTTCCCCCAGAGGGTGGTCAGGCACTGAACAGGCTCTCTGGGGAATGGGCATGGCCCCAAGGCTGCCTGAGCTCCAGGAGCATTTTGGACAATGCTCTCAGGGATGTATAGGATGGGACTGTTGGGGTGTCAGTGCAGGGCCAGGGGTCAGACTGGTTGATCCTTGGGAGTTTCTTCCCACTCAGGACATTCTTTGATTCCATGAAGACTTTTCCTTTAGGCCATGTGGGATGGGCAGTGTGTAGGGAAAGTGTTAAGCAAGATAATTTTGGGATCCCAGCTCTGTTTGCTGCAGGTATTTGCAGTAAACATCCTTCAAGACTTCTGCAGGGCTCTTTTCATGGCTTTCTTCATGGCTCTTTTCATGGCTTTCTTCATGATGAGTGTAATCAGGATTTCCTGGTAGTGCTATATTTGGCTCTGCTGCCACACTACAACTTTTAGATCTAGAAATCTCTTTGTGTGTTTACCCAAACACCATGGGTAATGTAGTGCAAGCTTCCAGAGGGTGTGGTGTATGTAATTAACTGATTTGAATTAAATCCACTATAAGGGATTAGGTATTCAAGTCACTTAAATGTCTGCTTTCTCTTGAGATGTCCTGCTGGCTTTGGGAAGAGCATGGAGAGCTGTCCTTCTGCCAGCCCTGGGCCCCTGAAATGGCACCAGGGCCTATGCTCAGGTACCTGCCTGTGTTTATCACATCTGAGAGACTGATTAACTCAGCAAGCCGGGAGCTCCCATTTGGAGTAACGTGGCATGGGCAGGGCTGGGATGTGCAGTGCTGGTGGTTGGAGCCTTGTGGGAACCCAGGATCTTAGGCTTTGTGTATGGTCTCCTTGCTCCCTGGCCCTGCTGTCCCCGCTGAGAGTCCTTCCTGTCACCTGCACTTTGCGCGGGTGTTGGGATGCAGTTGCTGATGACGTGGTTGCATTTTTGTCCATCTGCATGATCCTTGCCTCATCCAGCATGGTGGGCAGATGGCGCTTGGGGACTCATCCTGGCCCTGTAGCCAAAGAGATTGTTGTCTGCAGCATCACAAAAATGCTCTTCCTGCAGATGTTGAAACAAATGAGGCAGGGGGTTGTAGGGAGGGAGAGCATGATCTCATGTCTGAACCAGTTAAGGGATCATCTGGGGAACTGGAACTCTGCCTTTAGGATGCAAGACATTAAGTCGAACCAGACTTTTTGTCCTGGGTCTAACCTGGTCTCTTATTTCCCTAGAGAGAGCATTATCCTTGGCTTGGTTTTTGGTATCTTCTTAAAGTGAGCGTGTTAGTTGGCTGTGCATTTAGGGAAAATGATCATTTTCTGATTTTACAAATTTACTCTCCATTATGATGATTGGGTAGCTCCTGCTGTTCCTGTTCCTGAATTGCTTTCCAAGATGGCAGCCAGAAATTATATAGGTGGACATGTTTACCATGATTCTTCAATGCTGAAGTATTTCTTATTCACACTTCCTCAGATAAAAATGAATAAATAAACCCAGGGTGATTCCTAGCCTTGAGCTATCATTAGGTCTGCCAGGAAAGGATAGTCAACCATGACCAGGGAAGTGATGGAATTGCTGTCTCTGGAAGTGTTCAGAAAATGTGTGAGATATGGTGCTTTCAGACATGGTTTAGTGATGGATCTGGCAGTGCTGAATTAATGGTTGGACTTGATGATCTTGGAGGGCTTATCCAGCCTTAATGATTCTATAATTAAATAATTAATAAAATTAATAATTGAATCAATAATTAAATATTAAATTACATAATTGTAATGTTCTAGTGATCATAATGAAACTAAATTTTTATTGTAATGCCTTCATATAGTTTCTGAAGAGCAAAGGTTTGGGAGTGACATAAATCATTGTTTGGGGCTTATCTGGCCATTTCAGTATTTAGGATTAGGAATCATTCCCTTCAGACCAAACCCCACATGGTGCTTCATGTCTTTTCACTTTGAAATCTCTGCTGATAGTTCAGGTCTGACTATGGTCCAGCTGGACCTGAGAACCGATTCTGTCCAGCAGTTCCTAGGGCTTTTTAGACATGCAGAAAGCAATAATGTCTGTTACTTTAATGGTTGAAAACAGTTCTGACTTTGAAGGCTTCTGGTGGCCCCTGATCTTCACAGAGTGCTCAGAAAGCAGTGGCCTATGGAGAGCCAGTTGAAGAGCCATGAAGTCCTGGTTTGCTGTTCCTCCCTCCGAGCCGCTGGAACATCTCCAGACAACCAGGGTGGGCTGGGAGGTTACATACAGCTCCAGCTGGAATTCCCTTCCTGGATTTACAGAGGGCAGTATTGCTGCTCCTGCAGAGCTCACAATCATAACTAGGATTGTAATACATGGAAGCATAAACACTACAATATATTTACAGGATGAATGTAAGTCCTCAGTTTTGTTTATCTGTAGAGCTGCTAGAAACACTGGGATGACTGGAATTTAAGATACTTGATTCCTGCTCTTACCCTGAGTAGAGGAAATAAGTGTGAGAAATTTCTCCAGCTCAGGCAGGTAAATACCTATATCTCCATAGCTTATGTGAAATTAAGTTCTTGGTTAAAAAATGAATTGTGGAAACCTTCCTAAAGAATAGAAACTTATTTGCCCTGTAAAATACAGTTTAAAATGAACAGATTAATTTTAGTTGTACTTCTTTTTCATTTATTAGTTAAAGGACCTTTCATACGGAATTCTGCTCTGAAAAAAGGGGAAGCCTCTCCTGTGCGATATTGAAATAAATACTTGGCAGTTGCCTTGAATAAACTAAGGCAAAAATGGCTATCATCGATCCTTATCAACACATTGTGGTAAGTAGCACTGCATCTTGTCTAATATACTCTGTCTTGTATAATGACCTCCCTGCTAGAAGTTACTCTAAATAAGCATATAACATTGGAGTTGTTACTATTTCCTTCAAGAAATAGTAGGTGTGTCTAGCTTTCTTCCTTACAGTGCTGTTTTGGGGGGGGTCGTACTCTTTTCCTCTTCATTAGTATGAATGGAGGGGTAAGTTGAGAGTTTAGGATATTTAGATCTTAAACTGATGTATATTACCAATGTTGGTTCAAAGAGACTTCTCAAAATATATCATGCAAGCTCTGAGTGAGATGATCTGTGCCACTTGGCAGCACACTGTGCCCCTGCTCCCTTCCTCCTGTTTTATTCCGGTGTTCCTGCTGCATCCTTGTCCCAGCTGTCACACCCTTGGGATGACAGTGAGCCAATGGATCCTGCTAAATGAGAAAAAAAATCTGGTTCAATACAAAAAAAGACAAAAATTTCTTAGGGAAGAGATCTTTCCCTGTGAGGGTGGGGAGGTCCTGGCACAGGATGCACAGAGAAACTGTGGCTGCCTCTGGATCCCTGGCAGTGTCCAAGGCCAGGCTGGACAGGGTTTGGAGCATCCTGGGCTAGTGGAAGGTGTCCCTGCCCATGGCAAGGGGTGGCACTGGATGAGCTTTAAGTGTCTCTCCCAACCCAAACCATTCTGGGATTCCATGGAAGGGTTAGAAAATAGGTTCTGTGCTGTTGGATCTGGCCCAAGGGGAGGATGAGCTCAGCCTGTGGAAGTGTAGAAGTAGGAACAAGGGAAGGAGGGAGATGGGAGCACAACTACCCTTTCTAGGTTGAACCTGTGGCTCAGCAGCCTCTGAATGCAGCTGTGCTGGAAGTGAGTTTCCAAAGCAAACACTGTAATGGCAATTCCTGCCCAAGTTGAAATCTGGAGCCACACTGAGCGTGTTCCTATCAGGGGCTTCTTGTAACACTGCCAGGCTGACAGCAGCAATAGCAACAGCGAGGTGTCCCCAGGGATAGCTGCCACACACTTGTCACAGTGTTTTACTTTTACATGGCTAAAAATACTTCCTGTGCTTCCTTGAAATGATCTCTTATCAACCCTGTGGTTTGTGCCCCATGCACTCACATCCTCCACACCAGTGTGCAGCCAGCTGATGTCAAACTGGCTTTTACTCCCTCACCAGTCCTGTGAACTGCTGGGAGGGAGGACAAACCTCAGGGTGATGTCAGTGTTAAAACAATACTGACTTAATTCCTTTCAGCATCAGTGCCCTCTCCTGGATGGATTATTTGGAATGATCTGTACCTTTATGATGAGGTTTTTGAGGCACTCGGTTATATTTTATTAAATCACTTACATAAAAGGATCAACAAAATGGAGCTAGCTTACATATATAATGTAGCAAATAAAAGTGTGTAAATTATTGAATGTAAATTAGTAAATGCAGTTACAGCTCCCTGGGAATGCTGAATTGTTGCTGTGGGAATGTTGCTAATTCCAGAATCAACACTCTTTGTGCAAGAGCTGATCCTTTAATTGCTTGGAAAGTGAATGGAAATCTTTGACCTTTTTAAATTTGAAAACTGAAATTCCATGAAAAGTTTTACCGAAATTTGGAAGAGTCATGGGCAGCAGGCTCAGATCAATGCAAAAATTTGGGATTTAAATTATATTTGGTATTAAATTACTCAAAAAGATTCTGCATTTTCCAGAAGTCCTTGTGCTGACTGCTGTGTGTTTTCTGATTTTTTTAAATCATTTTATGAGAGACTCTTAGGTATAAATTAAGATGTTCAGAAAGCTGCTGCAGGTGCAGACAGAACTGACTATTCCAAAAATGCAAAGAACTAAAGTGTGTAATACATTTTTATTTACTTTGATATGGGGGATAAATACTAAAACAATGGGAAAACGCACTTCAAGATAAAGTTTGTGTGTGGACACAAAAGTTTGCCTTAATTATAATACCCTGTGGAAGAAGAGCATGGACTTCATGAAATCAATTACTTAAGTAAACAGGCAAATATTTTCATTTGTCCAGCCTCACTGTTAGTCAAGTGTCCTTAACATGAAGGAAGTAAACCCATTTAATACTGATTGCCTGGCACACAGATATGCCAATGTTCTGGTGGAGCTCGGCTCCATGATTCAGCATTCTGGAATATGACAAATGTGATATTGAACATATGCAAATCCTTGCCGTTCTGGGCACGTCTGGAAGGGTGGCAGGCAAAACCTGCCTGTGTTAGGGAGATCTCTGTGTCCCAGCCCCTGGTGGGAAGGGGGTAGTGTTTGTGTGCTCACAATTGCATAGACATCTAAAAGAGGGCAAAGCAGATAATTAGAGAAATTTTACTGAGGGAAAAGAAAGCACTCAAGGGTGAGAGAGGAACAAAGGCAGGGAGAGCTGAGGTGAGGTGTGAAAACAGGAGATGCTGAACCATGGCTGTGCAGTCATGGAAAACCTTGTGAATTGAACAGTGAACACTGTCCACCTGAATTTCCATAACTCAGAAAACCCATATTCAGACAGGGTATGGTGAAAACTTTTTGGGTTTTCTTCTTTCCTCTCTAAGTTTGTGGAGAAACAGGGAATGAAATGAAAGACATGTGTAAAGCGAGGTCGCTTTGGACGGTGTATTTTAGTTTTTAAAATCCATAGAATACCAGAATGGATTGATTTGGATGGTGCCTTAAAGCCCGTCCCACTTCACTGTCATGGGCAGGGACACCTTGCATTGGAGCTAATTGTCAGCTTTGGAAATTTGTACCCTGTCCTAGATTTTTAAAGGAATGTAGAAGTTGCTTCTGTCAGTGTCGCAATGTTTAAGTGATTTATTTACCATCATATTTACCGTCTGTTTTTCAGAACTACTTGAGGAATTTGTACAGATTTTTATCAAGACTTAAGGTGAACCTAAGTCACTTGAGAAAAGGCAGCTTAGTCATCTAAACTAGTAAGGGCTGGATTTGTAAAGGCATTCAGAATCAATAAATTTCTCATGGTGTTTTCAGGGGACTTCTTCAGAACTCCTGAAAAACTAATAAAAAAGGCGCTTCTGAAATATGGGAATTTAGGCATTTTGATCTCTTTTGAAACTGGACTCTAAGTGGAAAATTGCCTTGATTTCCACTTGCACTTAATTTGCATGAAAAACATGTTTTTTGATGTAAGAAGAGATCTACACTTTTGAGCTTCTTGTGTGTATCTGTGTACATTTTTTTTTTTACTGAGAGGGAGATTGTTTTATTTCAGTAGTGGCAAATTTACTCCAACTATGGCCAAATATTAATAACTGTGTATAATTGTAATCCTCAGTGTGTTTTGGGTGAGGCACAGGGAAAGAAGATACTGCTTTTCTGTTTTGCCAGGCCTCTGTCTTCTCACATGCCTTTCAGAGGATCCCAGTCTTAAACCAGGCTTAATTTTTCTGGCAGTTCAGCAGATGGAATGATGGGGATTGCTGCTTAAGTCAATAAAAAGCAATTTTTGTGATGGCATTAGTAAAACAGTTACCAACTTGTAACAGAAATAGCGGTGATCTCTGTGCTGCTGGGAAGAGAGCAAGCTGGTAAGTGGTGGCTTGGCCTTGCTTTGATGGTAGGCATAGGGGAGATGCAAGCAAATTACTTTCACAGAGTGCTTGTTGTCAGGGAGTTTCATGCAGTATCCTCCTTTTCCAGCCAGAGCTGTGGGACATCAGAATTGCACATGAATTTCACCTATCAGCTGAGAACTAAACCCAGCATGCCCATGTCCCGTCCTTGTCACTTAGTTATAACTCCACTGTTAAATGCTCATGATCTCTGATTTGTGGTCTCCAGGGAGGACAAGTTCTTTCTTGACAGCTGACAAAAAGGAAGAGGGTGGTGTGTTTGTACTTTGGGTTGTTTCTTTTAATTACAAGGTTGGATATGACAAAGGAAATGCTTCAGTCTGTATGAAGAAACTGAGGCCAGTTGTGAAACTAACTTACCTTGCTGTGGAGGAAGACTCTGGACTTCTTTTTGCCCTGTGGCAGAGGCAGAGATTTGTTCAGGGAGAAGTCACATCTTCCTTCCTGTTCATCCATCTTGAAAGCTGCAGTGCAGAAGGTGATGGATGTCACTCAGTCATTGGGATGTCTTCATGTCAGCCCATGGAAGGCTGTTAAATAGGTGTTGTTCCTTAGGAACTCTGGGTTCCTGCAGCTGAACCCTCTCTGCTGGGTCTGATGCTTTCGAGGTGAGCAACATCCCACTGGGAGTATCTGGAAAAGTGTGAATTCCCCTTTTCTTGTGGTTGCTGAACCACTTGCTTTGCCATGACGGTTTCAGTACACCACAGTTGGCATTGCCACAGTTTCCCCCTACCTGCTTACTTGGTCTTGGATCCAGATAGCTTCTATGGTTGCCAGGGGAAAATTCTAGAGCCAGACAGACAGTCCTGGCCGCAGCCTCCAGCAGCTGGCACAGCGTGGTGTTACAGCCAGATAAAGCTGATAAACTCAGTGTCTGGGTCAGGAAGTGGCTGCAGTGAAGTCACTCCCTGTATCACTGTGGGCATTTTCTCCTGGAGCCTTTGCCATGGGGATGTGACCATGCCTTTGCACACCTCAGGCTTCTGCAGGAGTTGTGTTGGTATCACTGGAGGTGCTTTTTAATGAGTCCTGACTCAAATGCCACTTAAGCACTCACCAGTCACTTCTGATGTCTTTAGAAGATTAGTTTTGGCTTTCCTCTTTTTTGTTTTTTTTTTTTTAACTTTTGTTTGAGAAAATGGTATGTAACCTATAAGATATTAACTTTTTTCTTTTTTTGTATGAGAGGGATACAGTTTGGCTCAGGCCTCTGAGTTTGAGCTGTAGACACAAAATAAGGAGGCTTGGCTGAAACAACCAATTCTGGGGAAAAAAAAATTGGAAGTATACAGATGAAAAAATAGCAGGAAAGCACTAGGCAGAGCTTGAATAAGCATGTCTCATAGTAAGGGTATTGTCTATGAGTTTAAATTAATTTCAGTGAATTTCTTGATTGTGGCCTTCTCTGTGGTTGTTTTGGTCCCAGTGACTGATGGGCTGTGTTTATTTTAATGTACCTCACAAGGTTGGTGAGTGGTTAGGAAAAGATAGAAAATGTATAATTGTGTGAGACCTGATCCTGGCTTGAATACTTCACATTTCCTCCCAATCTTTGTGTCCCTGTAAAGCCAGTAGTGGCTGCCCTGCAGTGTGCGCTGGTGGTTCTCAGTGATATCCAGCAGGTTGGTCAAACTTAGGGCTGTGTAGATAAAGCAACAGTACAGCTGAGTTGGTGACCTCATTTTATTAAGGCTTTTACTTTTTGTTTCTCAATTTCACATCTTTTCCTACTTCCCTGGTTGGTTGAGGACACACCTGCTCCTAGGCAGGCAACTCCTCGTGTATGTTTGGGCTTTGCAGGAAACAGGAACCTCCAGAAAGTGCATGAAATGTGCTGGTGACTGTTCTAACAGCTTGCTTTGCACCTTCCTTACATTGTCTTGAGGCTGCTTTCACACTGAATACTGATGTTACTAGAAGGTACAGCACTAACTCTAGCCCTTGCTTTTGCAGTGTGCATTTATCTGCTCCAGAACACAGACTTTGAAGTAATTCCTGCCATTCTTTTTAGCAGAGGAAGGCAAGCTGTAAAATAACCCGTTTTTATTTTTCTCTTGCTGTACTCAGTGGTTCCTCCCTGACTAAATGCCTTGGAGCAGGTTTTGTGGTGAGGGGGAGTGTTGTTGGTTGAGATTAGTAGGTGTGGCTGCAGGAAAATCCAGCAGCCCCAGTGCAGGTACCTTTTGGTAAAGCTCCAGGGTGCAGTTCAGCTTTAGGATGCTTTATCCAGTATGAATTACCCTTACATTTTGACTGGGTGATTTCTCTCTCTCTGTTTTTGGACAAAATGAAACCTTGTTTTGATAGATGGGTTTTTTGGTTCTGGAGCTTAATCACTCTCACTCTCTGACTTTCAGGTGGAACACCAGTACTCACACATATTCACTGTGACAGTAAGGAAAGCCACAAATGTCACCAAAGGAGCCATTGGTGACATGCGTGAGTATCTCTCTATTTTGCCTTTCTTCTATGAGCCTGTTGCTGTGGGCAGGAGGAGATGGTGATTCATTGTGCATTAAATGGTTGTTAGTGAGCTGGTGGTGGGTTTCTGTCTGTCTTGTTAAAGCCTGGGCAGTGTCCCCATGTCACTGCTCACTCTCACTCAGACAGCAGATCTGCTGCTGCTTCTTTCCATTGATCCAGAAGGGCTGAGCAAGTTGTAAATGATTTGCCTACAAGCCAGCAACACCTACAATTAGCTTTTTGGCTCAGTCAGAAGTGCTGTGTGAGTGCAGTGAAACTGGAAATTGCTGCCACCTCACAGGGCTGTGGTTTGGTGGGGAAAAGAAAGAGCCCAGAGCTCTGCTGAGTCAGTGCAGAAAGCAGAAAAAATGTAAGGCTATTTTAAAAAACCCCAAAAAACAAGACAAAAAACCACCAAAAAAAAACCCCACTCAGATAGGTTAGCAGATCTTGTGGTGGGGAGATGGATGACACCAGCACTTCTTCCTCTTTCTGGAAGGCTGCTGAGCCTCTGGACTTCACAGCTGAACAGGAAACCACTAGGAAGAACAACTCTGATCTTCTCTTAAGGAGGGAAGAGGGAGACAGTATTGGCTGAATCTGCAGAAAGAATATTCCTGCTTCCTTGGGTCTGTCTGCTTCGCTGACAGGGCGTCTCTCCCTTTTCCCAGTGCTCCCCAAGGTTTGCAGGCTAGGGCACGTAGGGTGAGTGTGACCCTTGGCTCTTGCTCTCCCATCAAGCTGATTGGACACACAAGTGTTTCCCAACTCCTGGAAACTACTTTTGGGTTAAACTACAGCAGTTGCTCTGACGCACAGCTTTGCTTCAAGGAGTTTTCATAACTGAAGTCTGCTGTTGATGCTAAAATTGCAGGAGGATTACTTGAGAGGGGGATATTCTACAGCCACAAGTGCAAGGGAAGAGAGGGAGCCCTGGCAAAGGGGAAAAGAGGGAATTGGGAGTCTATCATCCCCTGTGAGGTAAGGGGAAGGAGCACACAGAGAAGATGCAGTGTTGTGTGTGTGTATACAGTATATATATAATTTCATATATATGGTGGTCTTCAGATAAGAAGATTTCAGGAAAAGTGCTGGAAGAGTGGAACAAGGAACCCATGAGTTTGTATGTGTAAGAAGATGAGTTAAACAGAAAGACATGGGTTCTACACAGGTTCTTGGATATAGGTGTCTGTCATGAGACAGTGTGGGCAACATGGGCAGGGAAAAAAAGGAAGGTTGAAGTGGGGACTCCATGATATGATATTAAAGGGAGCATGGAAAGGGTGATGAAAGCCTGAAGATAATGGTAACTTTGTGCACCAGAGTAAATAGGCCCTATAATATAAACTTCAAATATTATCCATCAATATAATTGGGTTTTTTTTCTAGAAAAAAATCTCCTTATCTTAGCAAGTCATCAAAATCAAGAAGCAGCTCAGGAAGAATGTTTTATTTTGATAAAACCTGCCAGAGTGATACTGTAGGGCCACTGAAACCTGCTTGGCTTCTTGAGGTGACTGCCAGAGCTCAGTAGCCTGAGTCACCCACAGACTGGGGCATCTCTGGCTGAGCTTCCAAGGATGTAGGGCTGGTCTTTGAAGTCCTGGCAAATCCCTGAAAGCAAGAAAAACAGATTGTTGCTTCTTTTCTTTTTTTTGTTTTTATTTTGGGAAAATGAAAAGTGTTTTTGTTCCCTGTCATGGGAGCCTGGCAGCTACTTGATCAAATGAATGATTATGTTAATTACTGTGGGGAGGTGCTTCAAGCTGTGAGTGGAGAAGGGCCTTCACAATTGATTGTGCCAACCTAAATATATATATTTGTTTTATTTGATTTTTCCAAAAATAGAACTTTTTGAGGGAATTGCTGAACTTTTCCACCAGTTTTTTTCATCTCGAGGACAGGAAGATGGCTGTGACAGACCATATGTGAGCCCTGTTTGGGTTGGGTGCCTGAATTTCACTTTCCTCATGGACACTCCCAAGCTGTTGACTCTTCTGGGGGATTGCCCTTAATTTTTTCTGTTGTTGTTCCAGGTTATGAACCAGAGGTGCTCTGGGAACAAGAGAGCTAATTTTACACTGTGGAGTGATAGAGGCCTGAGGAAACATGAGGGATTTTGTTTGTTTTGCTGTTCTTTTTTCCATATCAGCCTTTTCAAGACTTTCTGGAAAGCTCTGGGAGATTGGCACAAATCTAAGTTTCTGAAATATGCTGAAGTGCTTTGTGTGATAATTTTCATCCAGAGGCTCTGAACTCTGCCTGTGCTCAAGGAGTTTTAGCTGGCAGGTCTGGTGCCCCACACAATGGATGATCCGGAGGCACTGACTCCTCTGGCATGGACATCCACACCTCTGTCTCCTTAAGCCCAGGCTGGGCAGATAACCAGTATTTCTAGAAAGTTTTCCAAGATTTCTTGAGCTCTTCATAAATGGGCAGTGGAAATGTTTGTGTCATCCTCAGGCCATTTTGTAATTTATGAATCGGTATGGGGGGGTGATAAATGAGATTTCCTGTAAGAATTCACCAGCCAGGATGGTGGGGAGGGAGCAAAAGAAGTTTGAGGCAGACCCTTTCTTTCCCAGCAGTCCATTCAAGTTCCTTATTTCAGGTGTCTGCCCATTTACTGTTGCCTCTATGGAAGTCCTTCCTTTACTGGTGTCACTTCTTTCACTTTTAGTGTCCCTGTCTGGTTGACTCCTGTGTCCTGGATACTGTTTGTCAATATCCAGGTGATGCAGCTGTAGCTTTGCAAAGGTTTAAGTCCCGGTTTAGAGGCTGCTGCTCTAGTAGGTGTGCTCAGATTCTTTCCAGGCTGGAAGGTTTGTGAGGTAAGTGCAGCAGATGGGTGCTGGGTGACCTTGGCTGGTTGCTCTGTCACTCCCTCTGTCAACAAGACGGGGAGAGAACATGACAAAAGGGTCAGCATGAGGACAGGGACAGCTCTCACCTCTTACCCACACAGGCAAACAGGATCAGTTTGAGGAAATGACTGTAATTTATTGCCAGGTAATTATGTCAGAGTAGGATAGTCAGATACTCCTGCTGTATACCTTTCCTTCTTTTCTGCTGCATCCCTCTACTAGCTATCAATGAGATTGGAGTCAGCCAGTGGATCCTGCTGAACTGGCAGAAACACAGTTCAGTGAAAAAGAAGACAAAAAAATTTATTAGGAAGAAATTGTTCCCTGTGAGGGTGGGGAGGCCCTGGCACAGGGTGCCCAGAGAAGCTGTGGCTGCCCCTGGATCCCTGGAAGTGTCCAAGGCCTGGCTGGACAGAGCTTGGAGCAGCCTGGGATAGGGGACATTGTCCTTGCCCATGGCACGGAGATCTTTACAGTCCCTTTCAACCCAAACCTGTTGGATTCTATGCCCCTGCTGCCCAAAACCTACAACTACATAAAGCTATTACAAGGTGAAAAATCAGAAAATATGCATGGCTTTGGTGAGTATTTCATTATCATAATTGCTTAGCTTGCTGCTGATTACAGACCTTGTAAAATCACTTCTCTGACTGGACCTCTCAGAAAAGACCTTGCCTCTGGCCTAGTGAGTTCTTATATAGTAGATGTGTAGTTTTGAGTCTACTCAGATGCCACCCAAACTTTCCTGACTTCCATGACAGTACAAGAACTTGTAGGAAAAAAGACCAGAGTCCCAAAGTGCAGCATTGTGGAAGAGAAATGCTTGCAGACTGGATCTCCTTTACATAGCATCTCTCTCCTTCTGGACTTTGAGGGATCTTGGTGGAAAACTGGGTCAGAGGAAGCATTGTAAAATTTGTGGCATCTACAGAGAAAACCATTTGTATGACTCTGCTCTTAACGATCACTCATCTTGCTTAATCCTGTTTGGGATTTGCAACTTTTCCTTGCTTCATCTTCTTCTGATGCCGTGGTAGTGAACA
Source organism: Anthoscopus minutus (assembly GCA_013399455.1). Taxonomy (NCBI): domain Eukaryota; kingdom Metazoa; phylum Chordata; class Aves; order Passeriformes; family Paridae; genus Anthoscopus; species Anthoscopus minutus. The sequence continues at coordinate 149,038 of VWYI01050098.1, forward strand.
GTGTCATTCTGGGTATTTTTAGGAAAGAATTCCCTTCTTAAAAATGTTAAAAGTTTGATAATTTTCAGCACTGGTACTCAGCTCTCCCAGTTGCTGTCCACCCCGTTGGAATCAAGGATTCATTTGCACTGCAGTTAATTCTTCTCAGATAAACAAGTGCTGGGAGCAGTGCAGTCACCAGAGCTCAACTCTAGTTGCAAAACTTGCCCAAACAGAGCTGGGAAGCAGCTTCTAGGTGGCTCTTGGCATGGTCAGACCAGGTCACTGCAGCCAGCTGAGGACATTCCCCAAGTTCAGGAGATGCTCTTCCCCATTGCTTCCTGCATCTCCAAAGGAAACTGGGATGGAAGCACACCTTTACCTGTCTCTGGGATCCAGGAATAAGGAAGGGCTGTCCAGAATGCTCTGTTTGTCCCTCACCCCTCTGTGGGTCCTGGGGCTGTTCCCTGTGAGTCAGAGGCTCCTGAGCGTGAAGCTGGCTTGGTTGAACGCAAGTCACAGCAGTCCAGGCAGGTGTGAGCAGGGTTTTAAACCTGGCCTAGCTGAAAGGAAGGAACTGGAGATTTGCCTGCTTTTATTATGGATTGTGTTACAGCAGCTCATTGAGGACTCATACAGTTGTTCTCTGGACTACAGCAGGCCAGTCCTCACCCTAAATTAGCTACAATGCACACTTACCTGTCAGAGTGCCATCAGATAAGGTTTGTCCTGCAAGGCCCTGGAGCAGGTCCTGATTTTTGCAAGGCGAAAACAAACTAAACTGCTCCCTTTTTCCAGCCTAACAGCTTGGGAAAAGTAGGTGAGAGTGGCCAGTCCTCCACATCTTACAGGCTGCCTGTGTAAGTCTTCATGTGGCTGAAATATGGATCCATAAAAGACACATAAAAGAAAAAAATCTTAAATGAATTGTGCTACTAGCAACTGCTCAAGATGTCTGCTGCATATCTCAGTCTAACACTGAGGCAACCAAATGCTAGATTTCAGTTTCCTTGGCACACCCAGTATTCTTTGCCTTTTGTAGGGATATCCAGTGCTGGGAGGTGGAAGTCATGTTGGAAACATGCTCATGTGTTCCACAGTGAAACTAATCCAGATAATGCTGCTCTTTCCAGCTGCAAAAATATCATTTTGATGAGAAATTCTGTCAATTTCTGTTACTGAGTTGCTGAGGTGGGACCTGTTTCTGTGAGAGGTTTGTGGAAACTTGTTCCCATCCTAGAGGAAGCTCTTCCATGACTCTGTTATGCCATGATGGTGACATGGAGCAGTGTTGGCTCAGGCCTGGGATCCATCCTGTGTGGCTGGAGATCCCCCTGTCCCTTCTCCCAGCCTTGTCAGGCTGTGACCAGTCTGAGAGCTTCTTGGTGACTGAGGGCTGCTCCTGTTCCAGGTGCTGTCCTGTCTCCAGACAGTACTTCCTGGTGGGGCTCCTGTCCAGGACCTGTGGACAACCACTGTTCCTCCAGTTTGAGCTTTTCACTCTCTCCATTTAGGAGGAGGCTCCCTCTATTTATTCCATTAGTCCCCCGTGATAATTTGACTTTTTCTTGCTTTTGATTCTTTTCTTCCTCATTCCCTGTCCCAGGAGTGCTTTGAAGTTGTGTTAGGGTTGGGCTAATGCCTGATCCAAGGGAGAATTGAGAAGAACATCAGTGATCGTGAGGTTTAAAGGAAAACAAACACGGTAAGAATGAGACACTTCCCACTGATCCTGTCCTCTCCTTGGCTGCCTTCAGTGAGACTGCCTGAGCTGGATGTGCCTTTGGGGTAATCAGCTGTCACCGAGTTTCTCTTCCAGAAAATTCACTGGTTTTCCTTCAATCCACATAGGTCTTATCATCCACAGTTCCTTGGGTTAAGGGGTTCTACAGGTTGCCGCCTGAAGGAGACTTAATTAGTTTTGAAAACATTATTTTAAAAGCATGAGCTGGAGAATCTGAGCTGGGGCCAGTTTGGGACCCTTCACAACAAGGGGAAAGATACTAAGAGGCTGGAGCCAAGGAAGGGAATGGAGCTGGGGAAGGGTATGGAGTGCCAGGAGTGGCTGAGGAAAAGAGGCTTAGACTGGGGGAAAGGAGGCTCAGGGGAGACCTTCTGACTCTGTACAACTCCCTGACAGCAGGAGGCAGCCAGTGGGGGCTGCAGCTCTACTCCCAGGGAACAAGGACAGGATGAGAGGGAGTAGCCTCAAGCTATGTCAGGGAAGGGTCAGGTTGGACATCAGGAGGAATATTTTCCTGAAAAAGGGTGGTCAGGCATTGTCAGGGGCTGTCCAGGGCAATGGTGGAGTCTACAGCTCTGGAGGTGTTCAAAATCCATGTGCATGTGGCACCTGGAGACAAGGTTTAGTGGTGAACACGGTGGTGATGCTGGGCTGATGGTTGAGCTCAGTGGTCTTGGGAGATCTTTTCCAACCTCAGTCATTCTGGGATTCATCATCTGGGTACTGCCTTGTGATTCCAACTGTCCCACTGTCCCACGGATCCATCTGTACCAAAGAAAAGTTCCTACAACTCAAGAATGTTCATTTGTGTTTGAAGCATTCCTGACAGCTGTCTGAATTTAAAAGTCAAGGGAAGAGACTCTTCTCCCTCGCAGACCCTGAGGCTGCACTTCAGCAATATGGGAAATCAAGCTCTGGGGCTGCTAGAAGAGTCCCAAAACCTATAAACCCTCCTGGTAATAAACACAGACCCAGTGTAAACTTGTTCTGCCAATTCAGAAAATGCTGCCAGTGTAAATCTGTATTAGCAGAGTTTATGCCAGACTGGGAGTAGTCTGTACTCCACCTGATAGCATAAACATGGACTAAAAATCATACTGTGGGTTTGGAGTAATTCAGCAGAAATGATATACTGGTACTTACTCCAGACCAAATTACCCTGTCCAGGTCTGGCATTTCCATGGACCCACAGTCAGAGCTGAGCCAGGCCTCCTTCTGTCCTGCTTGTGTCTTTGGTGGTGGAGTGTTGTGGTTTGTTGCTGGCCAAATGCCAGGCACCAACCAAAGTCACTTACACACCCTCTCCTGCCACATTCCCTCCCATGGGTGGACAGCCCTGCCAAAGCTGCTGCAGCGTGCATCTCTCTTTCCATGGGGTGCAGTCCTCCAAGAACAGGCTGCTCCAACCTGGAAGCAAGGGCCCCCCTCTCTCCACTGCGTCTCCCACTGTATCACGTTCTCCAGGCATCCACCTGCTCCAGTGTGAGCACCTCCCCCATGAGCTGTGGATGGATCTCTGCATCCCCATGGATCCCCATGGGCTGCAGGGCACAGCTGCTTCACCATAGTCTCACCATGGCCTGCAGAGGAATCTCAGCTCCAGTGACTGAAGCACCTTCTGTCCCTCCTTCTCCATTGACCTTGGTGTCTCCATGTTGTTTTCCTTCACATGTTCTCACCTCCTCCTCTCCTCTGACTAGGAAAAAAGCTGTGCCCCATTTTGTTTTGATTGTCTTCTTAACTACATCATCACAGAGGTGTTACCAGCCTCTCTAACTGGCCCAGCCTTGGCCAGTAGCAGGTCCATCTTCAGAGCCATCAGGAATTGCCTCTGCCAGACACGTGTAAGCTTCCAGCAACTTCTCACAGAAACTGTTTCTGTGGCCCCCCTGCTACCAAAACCCAGGCTGTGAAAAATCAACACATGGCGTGAGGTATCTCACTTGTTTAACAGTGAGAGCTAGGCATTTAAATTCATTAAAAAACCCTAAACCCCTTAGACTCTGGCACACTACTAAAAAATTTTATTTTACTTAATGCTTCACTTTTCAGTGTGTGTCTGCAAAGAGGCCCGTACAGATAACCTAGAGAAGGCAGTGTTTCTTTGCCCTTGGCACTTCTACAAATGTGGTTTGACCAAAAACTGACTTCTTTGGGGCTTTTTTGCTCTTTGAAGGCTGGATCAGTGGAAGCAATGGTGTCCTGCTCCAGTGAAGTGGGTGATAGTGCAGTGCCTGTGCTGGCAGCTGGTTCTTCCTTCCACCGAAGTAAAAAGCACTGTCATAAAAGGCAGAAATATTTTTTCATTAAGGTGTTACCTAATCCCAGGATTTCTCAAAACATAGCTGCTGTTTCAGAGCTGTCTTACTTCCCCTTAGAGTCACCTTCCACTCATTAAATCTGACACTGTATCACCCCTTTGCAATATCCCCAAAGCCACCAGCCCTGGGATTCCCTCTGGTGCCTTAAACACAAGCAGCAGTGAGTACTTCTGGGATTTTTAGGTTGCTGTGGCCTTCTGGCACGTCTCCTGGCATCTGCATTACTGCTAGATTATAGATTTGTCTGGAGCATTTCAAGTTGCTCAGCCTCATGGTTGGAGGGACAGTTATTGATAAGTACAGTTTTTAAGAATTCCGTTTTTAAAAACTGAAGAATCACATGAAACTGGGAAAACACATGAATTTAAAATTCATTGCTTTTTCTCCTGACCATGGCAGAGACACTAACTCATTTCTGTGCCACTGTGAGGCTCTATAAAATTCACAATTTGAATAGAAATTCTGTTGTTACTTAGCTTCCTTCCCCTTTGAGGAAAGAGAGGACATCCAGTAATTCCCATTATTGGCTTGACCTCAGCCAGACTTCTCAGCTGCATGTGCTAAACAAGCTGTACTGTGATACAGCAAGCCAAAGAAATGGTGGGAAATACACAAAGATGGTCATTTGGGACCTAGTAGGTTTCTATATATTGGATTGCACTTAATGGTGGATAAATTAAGGGTTATTACCACTTTTTATTTTGAGATAGATATGTATCTATCACAGTATTATATTTGAATGGGCTTTCTATACTTTCTTTATGGTAATTATGGTGTTGAAGTAATTGAAATTGGAATGACTGAAATATAAGTCATATATCTGAAATATTAATCATATTAATATGGACGCTTGTTGACAGCCATCTCACCAGACTAATAACATAAGATCAAATAGTTTCCAGTCATTGCAGAAAATTTTACAGGTTTCCCTAATAGCCAGATTGCTTAAAGCATTACTCATTTTTCACTGTGGAAATGTTTGACCCTAATTACTGTCCACTGTGTGTTTCACTTAGTGATTCATAATGTAATTTAAAGGGAGAATCCTATAGCCATGACTTAACTAGGAGATAAATCAAATGAGGAAAAGTCAATGAATCCTTACTTTCTACCTCTCAGTCATTCCTCAGGCAGCAGTTTAAAAACAGCTATGGAGATGCTGGCTCTGCTCTTGTTTTTGGATGTGTGACTTCAACCCCTGGAGCTTTGGGTGGGGGGCTATAAATCTGAATTATCACCAACATTTTGTTAATTATCCAGACCTCATCTGCCTCCAAACTGCTAATTGCAGGACTCTCATTGGCATCAGTGCTTGTGTTACTTTGATATTAGTTAATATTGAGGAGGAAGGAAGAAAGCATTTACAGAAATAGTTTTCCTGAAAAAGGCTCTTGGGAGCTTCCTCTGTGTTCAGAAAGGGCCAATAGCTGTCCAGTTCTGAGAATTGACAGGTTGTAAGCCATTGAGAAGCTAGGTTCGCGTCTGTGAATATGCCATTTTAAAACTCGTGAAGTTCTGAACTGACTTTTTCGATTTCCGGCTTCAGGGGGTGGCGGGGCTCGGGCGCGGCCCGCGCGGCCGGGCCTGGTGGGGCCAGGCCGGGCGGGCCGGATCCCCGCAGCTCCCGGGAGGGGGATGGGAGGCCAGAGGGGGGGCCCTTCTCCCCTGCCGGAGCTGGACCAAGTCACAGCTGCTGAGATCTCGTTAACACCAGGCCCTGCCTCCGAACCCCCCCCCGGCCCAAGGCGAGCAGGGATTCCCCCGGGCTCCAGGCCTGGCCAGGCCTCCCCCCCTCCGCTCCCGAACTGCGGCCTCCCCCAGCGGTTGCGGGCAGAGAGAGAGGGAGAGGGAGGAACCCAGCGCAGCTGCATCCATCACCGTTCCCACTGACGCGTGCTGGCCTGAGTGAAATGTGAAGTGAGCAGGGCAGGTGACCAACTCCTTAGAATGCCTTTATTGAAAAGTCAGCTTGGGTTAGGGGGTCAACAGGTGACACAGACACACCACTGCTGTTCCCACATGCGACACAGAGGAGGAGGAGGAGAGGTGTAGTTTTGTCCACATGTGCACAAACAGACCAGAGATTTCCATCCTCACAGAAGCACTTGAAAGCTTTAGTTCCTTGGCTCATGGTCTAGGGGATGTCACTCTGGTCCAGTGCTACTCTGATTAGGGTGACAAGGTCGAAGGCTTTTCACTTGGTGGCTGGTAGTCTTGCTCCCCCTTGGTGTAGTCCAAGGGTTTATTTGGTCACTGGCTCGTTGGTTCTAAGGTGCTGCGGTTACCTGTCCAGACTCTGCAGCATGTGGGGTCCCATGGGAGCTTCCCTAATTTACATGTGAGCTGCCATTACTCAGTCCTCTGGGAGCAGCGGAGACATTACCCGATGGAGGCATAGTAAGTAAAAAAATACATAGAGGTTCGAACAGGGTACAACAACAAAACAGGGACTTTTATTAAAGAGGGTTTAAACAAGGGGTACAACGAACAGGACTAATAAGAGTATATGAATGGGATTTTAACATTAACAGTACAAAACAGCATTTCAGCTGGGTCATTCATAATAATGTGTTAATCCTTCCAGTGCATTGATGAGACCTGCTTACCAGGGTTCTTCCCTTGGGTAAGAAAAACCAGAGTGACAACATGAAAACACCAGGGTCAGTTAAGAAAGAATTTAATTATCAGAATGAGGAGAAGGAGAGATGAGGAGATGTCCTAGTAGTGGGACTGAAAGTTCTTTTGGTAATGCCATGGAGATGGACTATAACTACAGCATTTCCTTTAATTCATGAGAGAAAACAAGTATGGGGGGATAATTCATGAGAGAAAACAAGTATAGGGAGATGATGGAGTGTTGAAATGTGGACCTGAGCAGAGGCAGCAGATCTTGAAGAAGCAGTGATGCTCTGAGGAGNCTGAGCAGAGGCAGCAGATCTTGAAGAAGCAGTGATGCTCTGAGGAGTTTGACAGAGAGTGAAGAAGACTCTGTGTCTCAGGGAGCAAAGAAAAGATCTTTGTTTTCGGAGATTAAGATGATTGTAGAAATCAGTG
>VWYI01050100.1:1090-52069 GCA_013399455.1 Anthoscopus minutus
TATAACTGAGGGAGAGAATATGCTATCTTTTTGTTCAAGCCATCTGTCTGTTTTAACAAATTTAGCATGGCCTCTTTCATTTACTCCTCCTTTAAGTTTCTTAGATACCTTTGGGATATTTAGATTGACTGAACTGCCTGAAAGGCTTTTTGTTTGTGTGTTTTTTGATTTTTGTTTGGGTTTTTCTTTGGAGGGCTGGGGATGGAATCTTCTGAAACTACAGAATAAATAGTTTTGACATTCAGTGTCACTTGATGATATCAGAGAAGGCAAAATCCTTTTCCTCATGCTCAATAAGGAAAGCAAATTTACCATGTGTCAGTTAAATTTACTTATAGTTGTTTCAATCCCACCAACACTGTGAATTTGGCATGGGCTAGGCACATGGATTCCATGGATTCTCCCATTCTGGCTATATTCACAAAAATCAAACAAGCATGGGAGCAGATGACAAGGAGACAGCAGTTCTCTCCTCCATCCAAGGATGCCTGAACCCTCATCTCCCAGAGGAAATTCCAGATTACCACTGTATGTTAGGACAACTTTCCTTGGATGTACTTCAAAGATCATCAGACGAACAGTGTTGGAAAAGTGTTCCCTACCTCCTAGAGAGAGAAGGAGCTGTAGTTCCTTTTTCCCCTTTGTTGATTTGACTTAAATCTAACCCAGAATTTATGTTGCTTTGTTTATAAGAGAAATGTTCAACAGAAGTGAAACAGACTGGTTTGTGACAAAACCCCTTATATGATATGATGATGTTTTCCTTTGGTGAATTGTAGTCTTTTTTATTAGATGGCTGAACTAAAAGATCAGTCATGGATCTGATCATCAGTCTTTGATCAGTCATTTACTGATCAAAGGATGGGTGTAAGAAATTCAGATTCAGACCACACTTTAGAAAGATGATCCATCCCTGTCCTGTGTGATTCTTTCCTGCAAACTGAGTGCCTTGACTGAAAGGAGAAAGCAAGGAAGCAAAGGCCTACAAAGGACAGAGTTGTATCTATTTTTTAAATTCAGTAGTATTTAAAGCTGTCTATTTGTTCTTTTGTTCTTTATGAAAGCAGAACTACATTTACCAGTGAGGACTGAGAGACTGAAAATAGTCCATTGCTTTATATATCATGCTGAGAAATACTATTACAAAAAAAGCATAATTTACCTCAAATAGAAAATAATCTCAATAAAATCAGAAGCATTATCAGTAACCTCAATCTCTTTCGTTTCAGTGCTTCATCTCTAATGGTAAAATAATGAACATTTTGGATAACTATTCCTTTAAAACTGTCACAGAAGTCCTGTGAGAATCTCTTTTAGAGAGAACAAAGAATAAGTTGTGTTAACAGGGAACAGTTTTGGGGGGAACAGTAATTTCTAAGAGACCCTGAAACCTTTGATGTCTGCAAGTATCATCAGTTGCCACACACCATGCTCTGAAAAGAAATATATGCAATTATTTTCTGGATTGTGTTTCCTTAAAGTCCTCTGACTTTATTGCTTAGCTGCAATATTACTGAAGCACAAATATATTTGTTCACAGGTCAAGATGAGAAACAACAGTGGAAGCAGTGATTTTCAAACTTACTGTGAGGTTCAAGGAGTAGATGGTTTGCTTTCTGAAAAATATCTGCCAAAAAAAATCTGCCATTTCTGCAGGAGAAATGTTAGACTGAGAAAACAATATCTCAGTTTTGTGGAGAGAGCATCTATTGTGGCATTTGTTTTTATCATGATATGGACTTTGTCTCACTGTGAGCTTTCAGCTGCAGTACAGGCGAGAATTAAAAAAATTCACTCTCTTTTTCACACACACCATGAATGCCACTATAAAAATTCTCTAATATTAAATCTTCTATTAATATGAGTTTGTTTACAGGCTCCAAATTTAATAGATCTGTACCAAAGCTTTAAGTTACAGGTTCTCAAATATGTTTTAACAAAGAGGTACACTTCAGTGAGCTGGACACATGCAGTGTCCTAAGTGTGCCAATGATGAGATTCTGTTCAAAAGTCAACACTATTGGGAGAGCATTCTTCTGTCATTTTAATAAGAATTTACACGGAACAATGAATGAAGAGAAAATGTACATTCATTACTACATTAATTGTAGGAACTATTATTGGCTTTCAATTATAAAGACTCACATAAGGAAATGTCACATCTCAGACAGCGAAATATCTTGTTCTGCATATCTGCATATCTCTGGTCCACTGTTTAAGCATAGCCCATACTCCTTGTTGCTATAAAGGAGATGGGAAATAAAGGAACAATAAGAAAGGTGTAGGAAAGTGAGAGGATTCATCTGAGAATACTGAGAATATTACTAATATTATACAATATGTTCATAATGAGCCCATTGAAAAAGAGCAGCATTTAAACTCTGAAAAATCAAATGGCTAAATTTAAACACCTTTACAAATTAAAAAAAACCCAGACCTGTCACTTGTATAACATGTGTGAATTGGCAGAATTATCACCATCAGCAGGTCTACTGGAAATGAAATTTCCAGAAAAATAGAAATTCAGTGAAAGGGTACCTTTTGTGTACAAGGTATGCAAGAGGATTTATCAAAAACCTGAAAAAATCCTAAATTGTTTCAGTTTGTTTTTTTTTTCACTTTCAGACTTTAAACTTAGACTTTTTTGACAAATATCTCTATGCTACTTCTCCTCATATACATTCTCATATTACTTTCGTTTGGAAACAGTTGTCCTCAGATAAACTAAGATTTCCTCCTTTCATTATTCTCTATTTCATCCCTTCATGGGCAAAAAGTCTTAAAACAGTTTCTTCTGTGTATAATGAAAAACAAATGTATGATAGCTCTATACTGCCTTCATCTTAAGCATTTCCAAAGTAGAGCAAGAAGCTCTACTGGAGAAGTGATTTAGCAGAGAACTTAGTGAATTCTTACCCAGCTTTTGAGCAGGGTTGATATAGCTGTGGACAAGGAGAAAAGGTGATTTCATGTTCTACCAAATCATAACCCAGTCACTTCTGGGCCAATCTCTGACACACTAAACTTTCAGTGAGGCTACTTTATCTTAAATTGACTTTCCCTAGTGCTAATCTGATTAATCCAGTTTTACTTCTGTGAATGGATGGATTAGTATAAAGAGATCAGCAGGGGAGTTAAGAAGATAGGCTGAACTACTGCACATTCTCTTCTATTCCATTAATTTGTAAATGCAAACATAAAATCAAGTCAGGAGTAATTTCCTTTAAAGGCTATGGAGTACTCAAAGCCAAAGCAATCATATGCAGTTTCTGACATCTTTGAATTGTGATGATTTTTTAGGTATAAGTGGTACATAAAGTTTCTGTTCTAAACAGAACAGAGAGTAAACAACATCATGCATATTGGAAATATCTACAGACTTACCCATCTGAATCCCACCCACTCAAGTTGTTATCTCCAATGACTTCTCTTTTAGGTTACTGTCACTGTGATACCTTTAAATAAATCTCATCGTGTTCCTTCGAGTTTCAATGCCAATACACTAATGAAAAATGCATGAAACAACACGATTAGCACAGAAAAAAAGACGTAGAAAGTATATTTCAAATAATGGTACATGTCATATGGATTCAGTGTAATTCCAATATGGAATCATTTGCCATATTTCCAGTAAGATGTAAGAGATAAATAATGGTCTGGATGGTATAAAGTCTCCTATATCTAGAACTTGAATAATATTTATAATAAAATACAAAAATGATGAAAAATGTCCAACATGTTGTGGTGGAGGAACATCAGTTATATAATAAACATAATTCAGAGTGGAACTGTAAACTGGAAACCTGCTGGAGACTATAGAATTCTTGTTTTTCTTCACTTGTGACTAAAATAAACACATATATCTGCAATTCATTACTCATTTCAGTTCATGATAAAAAAAAATCCCTCATAATATTGACATTAAACTATTTCTGGTGTGTTTTATTTTTCTTATTGGTTTATGAGCAAAATAATCTATGTCCTAGTAGGTAATGGTCCAAAACTCACTGACATTTTTGTCACATTTGAAAAACTAAGTTACAGTTTAGTTTCTTTGCTTTCTGTAAAGTTTGCTGTTTTCTTACTGCATCTACTGGAAAATCTACTTACATGTAATAGTGAAATATATACTGACATATATTCAGTTATATATTCACATCTGCCTGTAATTCTTAATTCATTAAGCACAATTTTTTGGCTTAGGAACCATAGTGTTCTAAGCATTATAGAAATTAATGACACAAAGAAGATGCCTAGCCAAAGAATACAGATGAAAATTGGAAATGGTAGGATAAATTATATAGCAAACAGTATTACATCACAGCATCTATAGGCAGACAGAAGGAAAAAACCCATCTGTCAGTATTTGGAAAACAAATCAAATCCAAAGGGATAACTTACAGGGATCCAAAAGGACACCTGTAAACAATTATTTTGAGATAGCTGTGAGTCAGCTAAATCTAAAATCAAGCTCTGTCAAGATATTAATCCTAGATCCAGACCATGTAGATGACAGGATTCCTTCAAGGGACAGCAGGTCAATGCTGGCAAAACCTCAGTCTTTGAATGTCCGTATCAACATCCAAAATAAAGTGCTTAAAAATATAGCAACCTATAGAATAAATGATGTATCGGGTAATGTTTGGCTTCTTCTATTGTTATAAAGACCCTACTATGGAAAATATAGGGCAAATTAGAAAAAAAAAGACACTACTGTGAAAATATGCCCGTTAAAATGTACTAAAAAATCTTAAAATTGCTTGAAAAAACATTTTAAAACAAAAAATAAATAATATTAAAATCCATTGTTCTGTGCTTCAAAAATTAACCAACACAGCCTTTCATATATAAAAGTTGCATTTTATGGATTAAATAATTATGAGTTAGCGCTAGGGGAATTTAGGGAGTTTACATGGTACTTTTTACAGAGTTTCTCAATCTGGTTAGAATACATTGTAAAATTAATTTTTCATTCTTCCTTGCCAAAATAAAGGTTCTTCCTGTCTTGTACCACAAGGTCAAGGTCTCTTATCCATTTTTCTAAACTACAGGCTGAAGGTCTATGATAGTTTCATATGATGATATCAGCTATTATCTAACTAAAATCAAGCAAACCTTTCTCACTGATAAAAGGTAAATAGGGGTGGCTGGCTCAATATGAGCATTTACATTTTCAATGAGCATGTCAACTCTGGAAGCTAAAACTTAACTATTTTTTGAACTTCAAATTTCAAAACCTTCAGAAAGACATTGAGAATGAAAACAGGTAGTGGGGAAGTGTTTAGAAGCCTCACTATTGTATTTCAAAATACATATATAGTAAGTGGCAGTTTGAAGTAAAAAAAGCTGATCTATCCTATCTACTATAACCTAGTGAGTTTAATTCAGACTAAAACCTGACAACCCATTTAATGTTTATAAACTATTCCTCAGCAGCTACGTTATGAAAAATGATGTCGATTTTGCAGTCCTAAGAGATATCTGGAGGCACTGAGGCACAATTAAGTAAGCTAAGGTTAAGGCTGTTTTCTTTATTGAATCTCATTACATTGAGAGTTCAAACTATTTTTTTGCATCTTAGGAAGCAATGATTTTAGCTCTCACTGAACATTTACATGCTCTGTATTCCAAAATTTGTTGACAGAACCTCTGATTTATTCTATGACATAACAATCATGGTCTCTGAGGGAGGTTTGCTACAGTTATGTGTAGCCCTTAAGAACTCTTAATGCAGATCTAATTAATAAGTATGCTTTAACATGCATTCCCCTTATTTATTAGCCAATTGTATCATACAGTTCATGTTGTACCTATATCATGATGCAACATAAAGATATAGGCTGTCACACCCTACTGGTACTCTGCTTCCTCTTAAGATCACCAGAAAATTATTTCTGCCGTAACCATAGTCTAACTTCAGAAATGTAGTAATCACCATAATAATTCTCTCAAACAAAAGCTAACATACATTAACATTAATAAGCCACTGAATGAGATTCCAGAAAACTCACATTTCTCTTTCATTAGTTGACATAAAATCTAATTTAGAATATAAATGGAAAAAAAGGCAAACTGATAAAAGTTATTCAAGGGGTTAAATGTATTTTACAGTTAGTGTGCAAAAAGAGAAGAGGGACAGAAAAACCCTTCAGTTTGTGAGAGTCTCTCTTCAAGTGGAGTTTTAAAAACTGGTACTTAGCAAGAATGTTCAGAAATTGCGTCTCTGTAGGGCATTAAAAAAAATCCATTAATAACATGTCTTCTGTTGTTGAAGTGTCTATTATGAGGCTCAGGCTGTGTGAAAGCCTGTTTCTCCACAAGAGAGTTATGACAGGCTTGTCGGGAGGGAAAAGAGATGGCTGAAGATGGATATGTGCTGCCCTGTTGACAAGTGGTGGGGAAAGGCAAGGAGACGGATCAGTAAAAATTTCCATTAAATCAAGAAACACACAACTTGCCCCTAAGATCACCTCTGATAGTTTCTTAGACCAGCTGCTTTCCTGACACCCTACTGAGGAACAAATTGCTTTCCTAGCAGGACATTTGGACACTCCTGCATTAATAGATATGGATCCCAGCATGCCAAGCCAAGCAAGAAGGCAATTTAATATGAGCAACACTGTCATCTCAATTTAGGACAACAGTTAGGATGCCCTACAGGGCATTGCAACAGCTTCTAGAAGTACACTGTGCAAGACATCCTTTCTGTCTTAAGGCTATAGAAAACTGGTATTTCTAGCAAAGAGCCAAGCCAAGGAGAATGGAAAATGTAAATGCATAGATGACAACAGCATTGTACTGTCTAGGAGTATCAGTTTCAATTCAAAGGCCTTTCATTTCTCTAAAGAACTGCAGCAAAATTTGCAGGGAAAGAAGAGAGAGAAAACATTGAGGAGACAGGAATAACAATAGGCAGGCATTTCATTTTCAGGTGCAGGCAAATTTCAGAACATAAATTTAGCCAGTTCAGACAGCTGTCTAGCATAACAGGATAACAGTGTTAATAAACAGGGAGAGCATACAAACTTTTAATATGTACTTTCTGGCAGTGAATGCTTTTAAAATCTGGTAAATCATGCTTTTATTTGTGCAGAATCCAGTCTTCATTGCAATCTGTAGCAAATTCTTAGGAGGGAATAAAGTGGACTTGTCATACTTTATAAACAGTGTGTGCTATAGTGGAGCAAGGTCTCCATAACTATCTGGAAACAAGGATTGGGAATTCCCTGGGTTACCAGCACCTGCATTCCTGCAAGTCTTAGTTTTGTGAAGCAATGATTGACTGAATGTCTTTGGGATGAGAAGGATGAATAGTGGAATCATCTGATGATAAGGAAAGCATGACTTTCTGAACCTGACTATTTCTTTAGGAAGAAAACCTCCTCAAAGTCTGAGGAAGATGTTTCAAGATTAAGTGGCATTACAGTCAGACTGCCTTTCAAGGCAGTTTCAGAAGGACGTAAAAAACTTAGGGCTGTTGGAAGAGACTTAGGGTTAACTATAAGAGAAAGGGAGTGTCTTAACTGGAAAATACATGCGTCTTAATTGGAAAATAGAAGTGTTTCCTCTATGATAAAGCAAAGTTATGACCCCTTATCTAGATATCTTGATCAAGGATGCTTTAGAAAAAGTAAGCCCTGATCAATTATTTATCACAAGTACACTTATATACAAAACATTTCCCTCAGCAGTTCAAGCCCAATGTTCTGAAAATGTTCCGCTGTGCACAGCAGTGAGTGCCCCTTGGTGCAGGTGTAGAGTTACACCACATGTCCAGACTTCTAACCAGGATGAGGAAGATATTACAGGGGGATTTTCTCCCTGAGAAAGACTTGACCAACACTAGATATACCACTTCAAATCTTCTCAGTGAGCATGGGGTTTTACAGAAGTGCTGAGGTTAAGTTTTGTCTCCTGTCTTCTGGACCCTCCTCTGACTGGTGCCTCTGTGTTCCATATGCAGATGGTACAAACAGAAACAGCATTATTATCTGATTTGCAACTCACCAGCTCCAGAAGCAAATCTAGGACATCTTGATAACTCCTACTCTGAAAAAACCAGCAGCTGCACGGGAGGGCCTTGCACTGACAACACTTTTGTCAGGAGCGTAATTGGACAGGGGACCCTTTTGATTACAATTCTCTATTGTTCCTAAAATTTTCTTATCTAAAACAACAAAAAAAGAGAAGGCTGGATGTTCTGGTGGCTTCATGTGTTGTAAGCCCATTGCATAGCCTACATATGATGCAAGAGACCTGTGCTGTCACTTGAGAAGAAAGACGATGTAGATAATTGTTGACTGTAATGCCAATACATGTGATTCCCTGGCTCTACCGGTAGCTTGGATGCAGGAAGCTGTTTCTGGTCTCCCATGTGTCACATGTGTTAGTCAGATGGAGTCTTTCAGGGCTCTATAAATTGATGTTGGGTAGAGTGAGAATAAAGGTTTGCGGAAGCAGTGACTGTTTGGAAGAAACTCCTCCTTCCCCAAGCCCCAAAGCATTATGAAGAATATGAAAGCAATAATAAAAAAAAGCCATCCAAATATTAGAAGCTACACAGTTAACCACCTGTGAAATTATGCCATAAAACTTAACAACTTCCTTCTGTGTAGGGAAATGTCTAGACATTTGCTGTATATTCTCTGAGCTCTGTTCAGTACTTCAAATTGTCTTTTTGTGTAACAAAACCAATCAGTTGCTTGTTAAAACATTCTAGGATAAGCAGCAACTACCATTTTCCTGAATCTTGACTAATCTTCACATTCAAAATGACACTATGTATGACAGACAACAACACACAGCTGATACTGCAAGGTTTTTTTTCACCCTTGCTTCAAAGCACATGGAATGAAACAGCTCTCTGAGTAAACAAATCAAAGTGGTATTCAAAAGGTATTTCTCCACCTTGGAGAGGTGGAGAAAGTCACGACATCAGAAAAAAATCTTCCACTTTCCTTTGCTGATAGGCCCACACTGAAAAATGAAAAAATTCAGAAAAATTTTAACAAATGCTTACAGAATATTTCTAATAATGTAAATCAGGAATTTTAACTTTAATGAGTAGTATTTTAGTGCAATGATCTTATGCCATTCTTATATCTGCACCTGTTTACAGAGCTCATGTATGAGTAAAACCAGAACGTTAACTTGTGAAGTTATTCCAGTCCTGTCCTTTAATGTTATTGACTACACACTTAACTGGTCACTAATTTCAGTTCCTTGATCCACAGTCAAATGCTAAGCAATTCAGTTCAAGTTCTAAAGACATAACAGCTGCAGTTAGACTGTGCTATGTGGTGGTGTAACTGAATTAGATAACCTACTTCCTTCATCTGACTCTGCCTATCATGGTCAGAAGGGGTAGGCTTTGCTACTTTGAAACAATTATTAGCTTTAAATCAAAAACCAAGCTAAAAAGTTGAATTGCTGGCTATTTAATGCCCATTTTTACTTTTGGTCACCATATGATATTCTCAGGTTTAAAAGAGTACAAAAGGGATAAAGATTTCCAAAACTATCTGAGATACCAGATCTAAGAAAGGCCATATATGAACAGTTAATCATTACCTAGAAGAGATGCTGCTCAGCTGAGTGAAAAACGACATGCCAGGAGGTGCTACCATTATTAAGAAATTGGAACTATCATGAGTTGCTTAGAATACCAAACAAAGCAGAGAGTCAGAAGAATGAAAGTAGACAATGCTAAAAGTGGTGTTAGGGGAA
The DNA here is from genome assembly GCA_013399455.1 of Anthoscopus minutus. Lineage (NCBI taxonomy): Eukaryota > Metazoa > Chordata > Aves > Passeriformes > Paridae > Anthoscopus > Anthoscopus minutus. Next base: position 10,817 of record VWYI01050100.1, read on the forward strand.
AAGAAAACTCCCCGCTAAGACTCCTGTTGGCTTTTGCTATCTGCCTGATGATTCAAGTTTAAAATACCAATCACAACTACTTCATCATAAATAATCATAATGTGACATAATGTCTTTAAATATTAATAACACTTATTTTCAGAAGCTCAGTTTATATTACAGGCATATTGCTTGATAGCCACACAACCATCCTTTCAAAACCAAATGAAAATAAGTTCAGATTTTTGAGAAAAATACATACTTTAATATGCTTTTCTAGGCATAGTCAAATGCATGAGTCAATACAAAACCTAAGAATTTTACTCAATTCCTATATACACTTCTAACTTGCAATGAGATCAGCTGTTTTGATATCAGTAAGGTAAAGGGGATTTCCTGCTCTTAATATATCTGTGCAATTTCTACCAACTGTTTACAGCTCTCATATATGCATATGTGCAAAGACACCTTAAATTATTGAAGAAACTTTGAAAAATTACATTTTCTATTCTGATTGCTGTCATTCAAATATTTATTCAACTCCCATTTATGACAACTTCTCTTTGGCTATGGCATGAACTCTTCTACTTTTAATATAAAAACAGATTAAATAAATTGTATGACTGAACTTGATTGTCAAACTTGTTTTATCTGGGTTAAGAGACTATTTTGAGCAAGCCTCACATGACAAGGAAACTCAGATATGAACATTATTCCACTCCTGTCCTGGTTTAGGACAAATTTGGGAGAAAACCTCCAAAGGGGGCCTCTCCAGGCACCAAACCCACACGGCCCCTCCCCCCAATCAGTTCGAAAAGGACTCCTTGGAGAGAAGTGGAAAGAACCTGTTTATTGAACAGGCAAGGCACCCCCAGCACACAAAATGAACAGCACCAGATAATAACACTCTTTCACCGCTCTGAAAAGATGACAAACTCAGAAAGTCTCTCCTGGGAGTGGTCGCTCTGTTACCGGTCCCTCCGATGCTGGGGCAGCTGCTGCAGGCCACAGGGTGCAGACTCTCGGTGTTTCCCAGGTCCCAGTCTGGAGCAGGTTCAGGTGGTTCCAGAGAAAAAAAGGGAAAGAAAAAAAAGAGCAGTCCAGGGAAAAATTTGGACTGCTTGGATCAACTAACTAATGAGCAAAAAAGCAAGAGCGGAGCAGAAGCCAGAGCCAAGCAAGAGCAGAGCAAAAAGCCAAAGCCAAAAGCTGCACTACCTACTGCCGCGTCTCTGTGTCCCGCCAGCCACTGGGAGAGTGAGCAGACTGATAGCAAAAACCAAAACAAAACTTCTCTCACTCTTCAAAGCCAGTCTTGAAGACACAGAACATAATATCCAGCGTAAACAGAACACACGATTGGGGATACAAGCACTGTAACATCACCCTAGGACAGCTTCTAAAAGCCCAATATTTTTCCTTACTCATCTTCTCCACATATTCAAATAGAAAGGTTTAGCTACAGAAGTATAAAAAGCAGCAGTACATAAAAAAAAAAAAAAGAAAAGAAAAAATGTCATTGCAACTGTTCATTGAATTCCAAAATAAAAGGAGGGTCTATTAAAAGGATTATGTGATTCACAAAATAAAAATATCACTGGTAAAATGCCATAGAGAACACACTTATACTATAGGAGTTCCTTTAAATGAATAAGACTTCTCTGATGCTTGCAATTATTCCAAAATGCAACTTTTGCTGAATTGTGTGTACCTAGGTATTGTTCTCTGTGTAAATTCACAGGTAAATCTTAACAAAGAGATAAAATGGGGAAACTGTGAAAAAAAAAGGTCTTCTAGAAATTAATGTAGTAGGAACACAGGAACAGAGTTTATTTGAAAACAGTAAGACTTGAGGTAAGTGCTGCATTTGAGAAGATTGTACAAGGTGAGAAAATAAGTCATACACAAAGAAAGGTAAAAGAACACATACACACAAGAAATAGACATGCTACATGAATAGCTTAGTGATGAAGAACCAATATACTACAAATAAAATACGGAGGGAATGAAATGAATCTAACTGTGCCCAGAAGATTTAAGATAAATATGAAATTTTGCCAAAAAAAATGAGAGTATTTTTCTGTTTTAAAACAGAATTAGTTGAAAATATCTGAAAAAGACAAACTGAAATACTCCTTTACTTGTTTGATAACAGCTCTGGAGGCTTTACCTCAAATGTGTTTTTTATTGAGTTTGGTAAGGAAGGGGGGAAGGGTAAAACCACAAGACAAATGATAGAACTCAAGGCATGGAAAGCCCACATGCACCTACACACACACACCACAGCTATGCATCTTTAAATCCGAGAAAGACACCTACAAGTTACAAGTTGGTCCAAAGGACAGAGGAGAAAATAGCACTGAGGAACTATCATGCATTAAAAAGGTTTCTGAAGCTCAGTGATGATAACTTGCTTCCATTCTTTAATATGCAGTCAGGGGAAAATACAATAAAATGATTGCAAGATTTATGTGGCACAAAATATGAATGACCTTTGCTATGAGGTCAGGAAGGTGGACAATTTCCACAATGCTCTGCCTCAAACTCCACAATTTCCATCAACATTTTCAACCAAATCAGTTACAGAATGGTACCAGTTACAGTGTGTACTTTCTTGCGTCATTTCCAGACTGTTCAAAGAACTGGGAGACGGATCAAACATTTTGGAGCTCTGAAATTGTGGATTGTATGAACTAGATAGATTTCTTTTTCAAAAGGTTAAGTTCAATGTTTCTTTCCTCACAAAATGTCCACAGTGATTTTATACACGGTGGCTGGTTTACTCTATGTTATCATGAAGCACCAGCAGTGCCATTTCATAGGCAGCTGGCTATTTGAGGGAAAAAAAAAGATTATCTAATCAAATCCTGGCAGTGGGAACTCACAAGAGATGTGAAAGAACTAATGTGACTCTGAGCTAGGACTGGCTTTCTGTAAAGCAGTATTTAGAAAGACTCCATGGGTATGAACTCTTCTTAGGTTTATGTCTGTTAGTCACTGACAGCATATAGGCATTCTGCAATACTGCACTAATTAGATTTTATCTGTTTCAGCTGGCTTTTATTTGGGAATCAGTATTTCTAGAGCAAAGTCTGCTAAAAATTGGAATGAGCAGAGAGTCAAGCAGCTATGGAGAAGTTGTTGATGACATATCTCAGCTATTTATCTTCAAAACCAGGTGGAATGGGAAGAGGCCAGAAAAAAAGGCGTTTTTCTTGGATAAGAAGCATGTTAAAATGAACATCTTCTTTCTTCAACTGAACAATAAGATCAGAAAAGAACAGGGCTGTTGTTCTTGTTCCCTTGCTGTGTTATTTTGGATTAGGAGAAATAATTACTATGATTTATAAATGACAGCCCAGCATTTTTCTTTTCTACATTACCACACTGCTGACTCAAGATCAGGTTGTGCTCCCAGATCATATTTTGCCCTGTTGCTGTCTCTATACATTTTTTTTCTCTTAACATACAGTTTGTACCTGTCCACATAAGAAACTTTACATTTATTCTCACTGAATTGCTATTGAATTCCACACTTTGTTTTCTGTCTTCCTGCTACATATCTTATACAAATTTAATAACCTCAGTCTACAAGCACAGTTCAAGGCATCAGAGAAAATATTAAAATCTATCAGCATTGGGACAGATTTGAAGAAACTCTTTGCTTTAATTGTGAAATGCAGATAAATAGTCTATACCCAGGTTTCCAATTATACATACATCTAATGAAATTATCATCTTATCTTGTATTCCTAGTTCACCTTTGTGAATTTTATATGAAACAATGTGAGAAGCTTCAATGGATTCAATACAGAAAACAGCATCTGCTTCTCTCCTACCCAAAAATCCTGTTGCTCTGGCAAAGTAAGTTAGATTCATGTGATAAACTATTGCTAAGTCCACGCTTCCTGAGACTTTATCTTCTTGTCCTGTTTCTTATTACTATTAGTTTAATTATTTGCTACATTTTCTCCTCAGGAATTCAAGTTAAAACCACCTGTCTGTAAATCTCAGATTATGGTGGGTTTTTTTCTCTTTTTAGACATAGATTTCATGCTTTTGCCTTTGAAAAATCTTTCCTACCTTATTCTTAGAGGTGATGATTAATATTCTGGATTTTCTTTGGCCATTCCTACATGAAAAAATATCCTCAAGTGAAGTGGATTTGAAACCGTGTCTTTGTGCTGCCCTTTCTCCACTATAATGGATATTTTTAATTCTGTTGCACTGGTTTTAGCTCTGCTAACCATCTAAGCAGGTTCAACCTTTTAAACTGAGATTTAAACATAAATTTAAACACTTTTGCCTTCTTGAAGCATTTTAATGATACAGATTCTTCTTAATGAGAAGACAACTAAAAGCTTACCTATTTTTCACATTACTGTTTTATTTACTTCTTTATGGAAAGCTTTCTGAACACTATTTGGCAGACTTTCTATTAAAAATATTTTATTTCATACTTTGCACTTTTTGGCTGCCCCTGTGTTTCTTCTGATGTTTTAGCTGTTCAAAATGATACAACCTGCTTACATTTTGCATTCATTTCTTTCTTTCTTACTTTTCAGGTCATAAAAAGGTTCATTGTTCAAGCAAGTTGGTCTCTCTGACCAACTAATCCTCCTTTAACATTGAAATGATTTACCATTGTGACTTTATGATTTCTTTAGTGACTTATCAGCTCCCTTTTTCTGCTTAGAACTGATTTCATGTTAGTTACACAAGAATGCTTATTCCTACTTTCAGAAGTCACTGTTTTCCTCTTGCCTCTCTTGCAGAAGTATGTTTCATTTGATTGATTTTTTTGTTTGCTTTTTTCTAGGGGACTTATCTTAAAAAAATCTATCTCTAAAAGATTCAAACTTTTTTTTTATTTCAGGAGTTGATCACTAGTCATTCATATGAAAGAATTTAAATACATTTCTTTTCCTGAAGCATAATGAAGGGGAACATGCTTGAATTACACTGATAATGCTTTTGCAATCACAAAACTTTTGCAAATGTTGTTAGGGCAATTTATTTCTGCCATGTGTCACCTCTTCAGCAGGAATACTCTGCATGGGTTAAATGTTTTTTTAATGCAGTTTTGAATAGTTATATGTCACACTCTGAAAATAAAGACTGAACTGTTCATTCTGTGTGGACTGAAATCATGCAAGAGATCTTTTGCTAATAATTAATGTCACACCCCACTGGGACAAACGCTATTTGCATGGTTTATAATAAAAACAATTCAAAACCACAAATGTGTTTCCCTGAAAACTGAAAGCTTGTGATGCATTTTATGAAAACTCCACTGGTGAGAACCACAGCAGCATATAAAAGCTATTATTACACTGTACATTTATTGTACAGTTTATTTCCTCTTTGATTTATTTAACTCACCAATTACCAGTAGTTGTCACTTCTCTCATAGCAGGATATGGTGGGTTTCTAGCTCAGAGCAATGCTACTGTTTGGCAGCCATATTTTTTCCATCTCCAAATCCAAAACATTTTCCTAAATACCTTTAGGTAACTACTTCAGACCCAGAAAAAGCTTCCTGACACTGTAAAAGGATTTTAAAACATGATACCTGTAGATACTTGCAAACACAAAATTTGGCATCCAATCAATATACATCCACAAAAAATTCTGCAGCGACCAGGAACTCATATAAAATATCACAGTCATGTGGCTAGGCCACTCTTTATACAATTGATTCTCATAGATCTTTACGAAGCTTTCACCAGTTAACAGACCACTCTGCACTCACCTGCAGTTGCCCACCTGCTCCTTCCACACCTGTAAACCCCAACTTCTATGCACAGCTCATGAGGGATATTAAAGGGGGGGGGGCATGAAAAACCACCTAGAGGCAATCCCCCTGCCATGGGCAGGGATGTCACTCGCTAGTTCAGGTTACTGTAACCATCTCAGTTCCCTGCTCATTGATACAAAGGTGTGTCAGGCAGTTTCCCATAATTCTGAACGCACGCAGCCAAGGCACACATACTCTCATCTATACATTTAATCCTTTATGCCAGAGCCACCCGTCAAAGGATTCTAGGTTTTCCTTGTAGAATATGCATTTTCAGACTCTGCTTGGGATCTGTGGAGAACCCACTCCCCTTACTATCTGGTATTCTCCATCTCAACCTGCTTACTCGGGATCAACCAACCAACCAGAGGTGCGACACATCTCACATAAAGTCACAGCTCCCAGCAGAGGAGGCAAGTTAATGTTCCTGCTGTCTCCTTCCAGGCTGTTCCCACAAAATGAGGAGCAACTTCTTACTCTTGGAGTCAAGTAAAAGGAGTGAATATATCGGCGCATCGGTGAGAGTTCTTAATAATCAGTAAATTCCCACCAGTTCAGACCTCATCTTAAGGCTGCCCTCACTTTCTTATTTACTCCTCCTCCATCTCCAGCTGGAAATTGTGGGTTTCAGTTTTGATCTCCTGGTGGTTTTTAAGTTTTCAGCTTTCGGATTTAGGTCAAATGTCACTGAAAGTCTATGCCAACAACAGGTATATCCAACTATTCAGCTAGTTTGTTTTTTCAGAATGATGTTGCTGAATTTGATTTTAACTTCAGTATCTTTACCATAAAAACTAAGGAATTTCAAAAAGCTTGTTTGAGAGACCTACAAGAAGTTCCCTAAATAAAATAAAGGAATAAAATTTACATGATCTGTAATTTGAAAAGTCAATAGAAAACAAAGCTTTCTGTATATATGAGTATGTTGTAGAACGTGCCTTATACCTATTTTTTGTTTGCAGACTATATTGACCATATTTAATAACAGATACTGGCTTTAGACTGGTGGTCTGAAATTCAATATTTTTTAATATAACTGTTTTAGGTGTTCATAAGAGACTTACCAATGTCATTATTTGATTTTACATATGTGAGAATTTTTACTGCCATAAAAATGACAGAGGTACTTACGAAACTTATATACTGCTATTTGATATTTCTTAAGGGAAACAAGGCCCAGTTTTACCAGCCCATTTTACTGCTCATTTAATTTAGTCTCAACAAGTGAGCCATCAGTATCTTTAAGCCTTTCTTTTTATCTCTTCCCTTATTCGTTGTAAGGGTCAGTGGAACAGATTTGCTATCATGGTAGTGATTGTCAGCCAATAAAATGTGAGAGATTTTGGAAAAAAAAAATTGAGTGGCATGAATTATTTAATTTTCGTGAAATATAAAGATAAAATGAAGTTAACTGAGTCTTGATTATCCATCCATGATTTTCTGCCCTTAGTTAGCCTCCATTCAAAGACGTATTTTATTATCCTTATCAGAATTTTTACTTCTCTCTCTCATGAGGCTTTTATGGGCACACAGTGCATTCTGGTTTTCTATTATTTCCCACTGAATTACAGTTGGTCGCTGTTCTCTAAATCTGTGTCCTTGCTTTTCATTCAGAATGTTATTACTGTGTAAGGGATGTCTTTAATTTGGTCATTATATTTTCATTTTATTTTATTTTCATAGCTTGCCCTTGACTTTGCAACATTTTCTTTCCTCCCTTTTTTACAGCTTAGTGACCTTAATACAATTGTTGAAGTTGAGATGCAACTTCTATTCTAAACTCACTTTCAGAAGCTTATAACTTTACCCAGATATTTTTTTTCAGGCTGAGTGTTTTTTATGCTTTGTTAGAAAAGGATTTTTGTTTGAAACTTCATAAGCATTATCTATTTGTTTTGAGTTATGCAACTTAAAAAGACAGCAGTTCTGCAGCAATCAAGACAGTTTTCAGATGCTTCTTTTTGACTCTGATAATTGAAAATCAGCTTTGTTTCAGCACTTCAAAATCAGCTTTGATTGTGGAACGGTGGCTTTCCTATCTCTTTGAAGTGATTTTGAAATAATAAAGTTTTGCATGTGACATCGTTATTAAATACCTTACTGAAATACTAGTGGTGAGGGAATTTATCTCAGAATAACTCTGTTGGACCTGATTTTATTTTAAAAAGCTATTAATTTTTGTATGAGAACTACATTTAGCTATACTTTAAATATTTTTAATGCCAATTTCACCCCACTCTTCGTGGAGCATAGCCCAAAGAGACACATTACAGTGTCCAGTCAATCTGGATTCTATACAGTACACAAAAGTAATGCAACATGTGCAATGAAAAATAAGTATTTCTCTTGTACTGGTGAAATGACAAGGAGTAGCTTTGCTTCATTCCACCAACATGCTATTGTAACTGTAATGTGTTTGAAAAAGCTTTTCCTTAAATATCCAGTGAGAAACCCCACATAACTGTAAACCCAAGAGCAGCACTGGGAAGCTTTACACAGCATCTTGTTTGTCATCACAAAAGAAATATTCCTCAGGAAAATGTCAATGCACAATACCATCCCTATGGTGTGCTTGTACTCTGCATTTTCTGCCATTCCTTTTTTTATCACAAAGATGTTCCTAGTCTCAGTAAGCTACCATTTTATGCCTTCCACATGAAAAATGGTGTCTTGCAAAAATGAACCAAGAGCGTAGCTGACCAACAGAGATTTTAGGTATTGCAAAGTTGAGAAAGACACTCTTTGGACATTTCTTTGATCAGCTAATAAAGAAATACAAAAACTTACAAACCTTTTTAATTGGGGGTACTCCTTTTAGTAAAAAAGTGTCATTATTTATAAGTTCCAAACTGACACAAACTACTGTTTTTCATATTTGTACTTATACCAAATAGACTTAAATCCCAAATCTCTATTACATTTTTTTACTCTGACATCCAATAACATGAGGACTACAAGTGCCACAAAAGCAGTAGAAAGACATGTTTTTATGGCATCTGTGTGAGCTTCTCACTTTATGAATCTTGTGATTTAGTTCTGAGCTGGGCTACAGGTGAGAATTATACCAGCCACATAATGAGGACAATTATTCTTTAGTGTTCAGATCTTTGAATTTTTATCCTGGCTAAGCTAAAAATGCCTATCAATAGATTCATTTTAATCTAAAGTCTTATTGTTCTAGTCCTAGCTCTTTACTCTACAATTTCTCATTGATTAAGCACCTGCTGATTTTTTACAATAATGTAATAATACAATCCGAAGTGCCTCAGGAGGCCTTCATATGAAACCTCATATGAAAGGCAATAAATAGGCTTGATTCCTATTTATTTTTCTTTTCATTTATAAGTGATTTCCTGCATTCAGCCCACGTTTCTCTTTCCAGTTCAAATACAGAAATTTTTTAGAAGATTGCTCAAATAAGCCTCTTGCACAATTAAAATCCTCCCCTTGGCAGCTGCCATTCTCAAGCAACACATCCTGTCTTGATTGCATTATTGTTCCCTCTCCAGTGATTCAGTGATAGATCTATTTATTCATACCAAATCTTCCACTAACACCTAGTTCTGATAACTTACAAGTTCATTTGTATTTGTCTTACTGTTTATGAAACTGCAGTCAATATATGAACTATATAAGCAAGAACACTCAGGCCCCTTCTGTGGTCTGAGACAGCCTACTACAACCAGGACTTATTATTCCATTAGCTGCAGGAAATGCAGGCTGATTTAAAATGGCTACACTTTTCTACCACATTCAAAGTGTTTCTTTCTATCAAATAAGGGCGAATAATCTTATCTTGTGTGTCAGTGAAATATAAATATGAAGACAGAATACAGAGCTCTGTTTTCCATACATGCAAAATTAACTGGAAAAATCCCATTAACGGGTTTTTTTTTCCTTCTTTCTGATTTTTGCACTCCATGTCTTTTCTGATGGGTCACATGATAATACACTGTCCCCTAACTGTCACACAGTTCTATGCACTTCGCTGAAGAGGAGAGAAGTAGTAAGAAAAAAGTAGTTGCAAGTTCTCTCTAGTCATAAACTTCCATTATACTTTAGACTAGATAGAATTATGAGTTCATCTAATAAGATCTCCTGAGCATCATAAGCCATTAAACATCACCCAGATACTGCTACATGGAGTCCAATTACTTTAATTAGACAAGAGCACTTCAGTCGTTAAGAGACTAAACTGTGCTGTGCCACAGGCATAGTCCAAAATAGACAAAGTTGTCATCAAAGCCTGTGGCTCTTCAAATAACAAGGAATTTCTAGGTGAGAAATGCCCCCTACATTCCTGAAGATGGTATTTAGCTCATCTACCAACTCTGGCACAAAACATCAAGTCTCTGAAAATAAGCCCTGAGAGAAAATTTTGACTTTCCTTCAAATTCAGTGATCGATTTATCCTGTCCTGAGCATGACAGCATGATACATTCAATGGGTACCTAAAAACAGGAATCTCTCCAGAGAAGGTACTTTTTTTGGAGGTCTTTTTCCACATCTATGTGCTAAAATTAATTTAGGGTAAGCTATGGATTTTAAATGATGCACATTTTTTCATTGCATCTACTGTAAAATGCTGTTCTCTTTCCACAGGTGAAGAAAATGGAAGCCCAGGTATCTTTGGCTCTGCAATCTAAATACTGAACAAGTGACAAAGTTGAGTGTTTGTTGTCTCTGATATGAAAATCCCTAGCATCCTTCTATGGGTTTGTTTGATTTAATAGTTTAGAAGGACTAAGAATTATCTGATAAATCCTAAAATCAACTAGTGATGTGATTTTAAACCCACCTGCTATTTTATCTCAGCCCTCAATTTAAAATGGGTCTCAAATGCTTGCAACTTTAGCTCATTCGTATTTCAGACAAATTGGTTAAATTGGGAGCATTTTTATCTTCTGCAAAACAATTGTTACAAATCCCAGTCTGAGCTGGTTTACATTCACAGACATCAATTTTATCCTCTCTAGTTACTAGTTCTGTAGTTCTGTGTGTCCAGTTTTGACTTATCTTTACAAGCAAGAACTTGCTTTTATCTTAGTTTTCTCTAATACAATTTTCCTGACTCAAATACAGTGTTATTGTATCTGTGATATCTCTAGATAACAGAGAACATCATCTTCCATCCTCTTTTGGGTAACTACCTCTTTCCTCAGCTTCCTTGATCCTGTCTTAGAACACATATAACAGATTTTAAATGGCTTTAAATTTTACCAGGTAGACCACAGAATAATAAGTCAAACAAAAACAACTAAAGACACTGAACTTTCAATTTTCAATGTGTAAGTACAAAGCCATTTTCCAGATGTCTGCATGATGCAGAAGTCAGGTAAAAGCTATACGCTACATAAATCAAGTGATACAGAATTTTATCACATGATATGAGTCATCCCATTATATTTGGACATATAGCAGAAGAAATTAATGAAATGTCACTTTTTGCTCATATAGAATGGAAGAGACTCACATATTTTCTAACAGTATTTTTCTAGCTAGTATTTCATGATTTGGGATGCAGAGGAAAGAACAGTTTTTCTCCTTCTATTAAATGTAAGTAATTTATTTGTTTTCTGTATAAAAAGTATTTGTTTTTCTTTTGCTAGTCCTGTGAACTAATGTGATCCATATAATTAAAAATGGAAACATTCTCTAGATTGCTTTATCCAGTCACTGCTAACAGCTGAGTTTCCTATCAGTCATCAGATCAATGAATTTCCATGTGCTGCAACACATGGGCAATGGAAATAATGCAGCTTGGCAGTAATACATAGCTGGTGAATTTCATGGTGCAATTCTGGGGTAAACACTTTATTAAAACATTAACATTCTATTGCATCTTAAAAGGCCCCATGCTTTTACAGTTAATTTTAACCTATGTGAAACACTACCAAAAAAAAAAACCAACCAACCACAAATCCCAAAAGAATTTTGGTCAGCCTGTCATATTTTAGGAATTGAACAACTTGCTCTCCTACTGAAGAATAATGTGTCAACAAGATGGAATTCCACTTTCTAACGGCTGGAGTGCCCACTCAATAGAAGAAAGCAATACATCATTACTGCTTAGTGCTTGTGGTGTAGTGCTAGCAACTCAACATTTAGCAATAATAGAAAATGTCTGTCTCATTTTCATTCCCCTTGAAAAACACTCCCTGTACAATATTGTGAAACGCTCCTGCTGTGAGTTGGTTTCTTAATTGCAGCAATATCTTCAGCTATTACGTTTTCCATGGTCACACCTTTCCGGTGAATTCTCTTAAAAGCAAAAATGTAATGACATACAGAGCAAGGACAGATATCTGAAATGTAATAACAAGGAGTAACCCTTCAATTTTGCAATGGCTACTAGATAGCAGCAATCTCCTATTTCCATTTTAGTGTTTTGCAAATGACATAAAGGTCTCAAGGTCTTTCATTTTCTGAATTATTCCTCTGTTTTTCAAAACCGTGGAGCCTCTATTTTCTGCTTCTGCTTCAACTTCCATTCCCATCTCAAAACTAAGGGAAAAATTCAGATCATTTTACACACAACTCTTCTTCACCCATGACCTTTTATTCATCTGATTATAAAATTGAAAATATTTTTTTCAGTGCTGGTAATCAAAGGTTGTCTTAAATTACCACTACTCATCATGACTATCTTTATGTCTCAAATTATTTTAAAAGTTGCCTATTTTCTCTTTATGTACATTGAACACTCTTCTGGTACTACTAACAAAGAAACAAAGTACATGTCCTGAACCACACATTTATACCTACATTTTGTTTGAAAAGAAAGTCTTTGAAGTTAGTCTTTCAAAAATTTTGATCAGATACTGTATATGGGATAACATGATAAAATCAGACTTGAGAGAGACAGGAATTAGATAAAGTCCACGTCGATCATGACAATGCATTGCATTAAAAATGAACTTTGCAATAAAAGATGTACAACTTCCAGATGTGGAAACTGTTTTTTACTTCAAAAACTCTTGTGCACTTTAACATATATAAACAGTATTTGCAAACTGTTTTGGATTCCAGAGGAAGTATAGGTGCATTCACATAGCACTTTAACCAACACATAAAAGCCTAAATGAAACAACCCTGCTCCAGAAGTTTAGAAGGACATACACAACTAACAAAATCATCATTTGAATTATCAGAATTAAGTGGATAAGAACTTGTTGCTTGGAGTTTTTCTAATTCAGATTTGTCTCCTCAAAACAAAAGATCTTCCCCAATTGTTTGGGGTTTGCCTACATGTGTATCGCTGGATTTAACAAAGGCATTACTGAAGATGAAACACGTCTGTTAGGATATGCATGAACATGTGATGATGAATCATAAATAACCCCAAGTTTGCAAACAGGAATATGTATTGCACTTCTCATGCAAATGTTTTAGTGTCCTCTATTCTGTTAAGCTTACTGAAAAGGCAGACAATTATTAATCCTACAAATATGGTGCAATTGCTTTTGACATATGCTTCCTTAGCCATGGAAGAAGAATACAAGAAGAAATCAATGAGAAAAAATTGCTGGGTAGAGTGAAATTGCCTTAGGGATTTTGTTTTATGTAATACAACAGCCTAGGAATTCTATTTGTAAGGAAGACATGGTATTTATATCCATTGATTTTTTCAGGGACCACTTGTAGACTGCAGCCATAAAATTTCACCTGTGATGATGATGAGAACACATCTCTTGATGTTCTTCAATGCACTATGTTTATGGAACAGTAAATATGGTATAAAAGAGATGAAATAACCTCAAATTTTGTGCTCCCTTTGCAAAACTATAAAATTTACTCTATCATTGCACAGTTAATACACTACATTTGGTACCTACTTGCAGACTGGATTTTCAGATTAGGGGATCTCAAAGAAGAACAATAAAAGCATCAATTAGGACAGCTTATTCCTAAGATCTTTTAAATTTAAATACCTCAGACCTTAGTATAGTTTAGAGTGGTATCAGGATCTCAATGGACCTTCAAGAGTCAGGTCTCCTAGCCAGGGATTATCAAACAACAGCCAACCTGTGGAAATATATTTTTCTTTGTGCTTATATATGCTATGCTAGTAATGAATAAACTCAAGGGGAAAAGACCAGCAGAGACTCTGTCTCCACTATCCTGCATCTCGTTTCTCACCCCATTTCAAGGGATAGATCAATTGTTATTGGATGCTGCAAAACATTTACCACTGTTGCTGCACAACATACCACTGTTGAGCAAAATCTGGGATGCAGTTACACATCAGTCAGTTATCATCCCACTGAAAGATACTGAAAAGGAATGTTTTGCAAGACAGCTGAGCTATATGTGTAGAAACCAAGGCACGCCTCTTAACAAACAAGTTGTATAGTCCCATTTGAAGATCCATTTTAATCTGTTTTTAACTCCAAGCTTCTTTAATGTGTAGTAAATAATATGCCAGTATAATATAAGACAAAAATGTTTTATTCATAAAGCTTTTGTATGTCTTGTTTATCACAGCTTTTCCTGTACCTAGGCCAGCTGGTACAATATGTACTATCTACTAGGTTTTGTTGCTGGTCTCTAGTATTAAATATGTCAAGATTTTATAGCTGAGCAATAGAAGTTAGTAACATAAGTCTGATGCATAGTAATGAAGGTAGAATAGTGTATAATGGTAATATCTTAGTAAATCAATTAATAAGTTTATGGCTAATAATAAAAAAATATGAAAGATTAGATATCAGTAGAGTCAGTCTGTGATATGGTACCACAGCATCACTTTAGGTGAGCACTATCCATAATCATTAAAAGGAGCACACACATCTGTGTGCTCCTATTCAGTCATACAAAACCTTTTGTCTTGGTTTTGTTTTTTTTTTTTTGCCTGAAAGCCTAAATAGATAGCAGTGCCTGACTTCAGAGTGTACATATGGGGATGCTTACATTTAAACCTCTTTCCTCATCCTTGTGATACAGTTCTGTGGCAATTACCAGACTGCTTCTAGGCCCTGCATGTTGCTGTTTCCAAATTTCCTGAGACAAAGCAAAATCCATCTTTTAACTTTACCAAAGGCTCTTTTAGTAAATTATAAGCACTCTCCTTGAGATTTACATTTACCTTTGATAACAATGCCGGTTCCTCTCCAAAAAGAGATTCTAGTTTCTCATTCCACATAACAGAGTAAGAAACTGAAATCCAAAACCTCTGTATCCTATATCCTGAGCCTGGCTCAGTTATCTGCTCATTTTTCAGTATTCCTTCAGTTTTAGTCATAGTCCTTATATGTTTGGTACTGCCTCCTACAGTTATCTCTCTGCATACTGGAATATTTATTTTGCTTCATTCCCTGGTGGCTAGCTTATTCTTTTTTGGGTTCCTTTACTTTTCTAAAATGGCTGCTGAAACCCCTTCTCATTCTCTGCCTGGACTTTTTCTTGACCACCTGTCCTTCCTCCCTCCCCTGAGTCACCTTATCAGCAAATCAAAATCCTCAGCTACTTGACAGTTGTTAGCTACCCTAACAGGCCAATTCAGACCTCAAAAATCAATTTGTTCTGTTCAATAGGAAACTATTCTTTTGCAAAGGCTTTTATGTGAATAACAGACCACTGATTGATATAAATTCTGCTGTCATCAATAAGAACTTTAACCAAAGACAGAGGCTGAAATACCCCAAAAGAGACTCTACATAACCAAAGTACAGCTTAAAGAATGATGCAGATATTCATAAAGGATCTCCAGACTCACTCTACCTTCCTTATTTCTTTGCTTACCAGCTTCAGTAAGGAATGTGTTTCTAATCTAAGATGTACGGGTTAAGTATTGCAAGACATCTTTTGCAGTCTTTTTTTGGATGGATTATAGAGACATCCTTTATCTTGGGCCTTTCTATGAACTTGTAAATCATGCATACACTCATAAGGGAATGCTGAGCTCTGAAATGGATCTTCCTAGATTCCATAAAAATTAGTGGAGGCCCTTCACACTAAAATGGTCAGGTTTTGACTGGGAAAAACCACATCATAGTCTAAGAATAGAAAACACTGAAAATTACTTCATAAAATAGAATAAAAATAAATAGCTTTTCTAACTGTCTAGGTGTCGTTGCAGGTGGATCTTTACCTTCAGTCAACTTTATCACCAGCATCTGACTTCAGCACTAGGACTCTCACCACAGGAATTCTGTGGCAAATGCTCCTTGAGGTTACGATTTTTTGGGGTGCAAAGAAAGATTAAAAGACATCTATTTTCACTCTGTTCCATTATGGATTCTGAGGAAGGACCTCCGTGTTACCAAAATTTGGCTTCCAGACCAGCCTCCTGCTTCTCATTTCAGCCTCAGGGAATTGTACCCTGTAATGTTCAAGATGTCACGTAATTCAAAACAAAGGGTGAGCTTACACTCGAGGCTGCAGATCAGATCAGTACTGAGCACAGCATGGAGTCCTTAGAAGGAAATGGAGCAGCCCGCTAAACCAGGCAATAGATCAATCCTAACGCCACATACACTTTATTTGCAGGGCATTTGCAGATTCAGAATGGTAATGAATGAAGCTGCAAAATACACTATGATTTTCACCACTTCCAGGCAGACACTTGAATAGAAATTATATGTGATTTTATCTTTTTAAATCAATACCTAATAGTTAATCCAGAGGCATTCCCTTTTGTTTATGCAGTCCCGTTTCTTATTACTTTCCAAGACTGTGCTTTATTTTAGAGCTCCATGGCTGCCCAGTGAATTTGGGCAGTACTTTGTTTCACACGCACCATTGCATGGACAGATAGGAAGTCTTACCAAGGTCGACAGTTGCTAACCTACTCAAAGAAGACAAGTTACTGTGACTTCCTAGTTCAGCAAACTATTATTCTTCCACGGTATCAGTTTGGGCAACATCAAAACTGCAATAAAAAGTGCATTTTCCATAAGAAAGACAGCAGAAAGAGCACCCTAGTATTTTACAAATATAGGTATTTTATCTTCTTTCATAGTGTTTGTGGAATTCTGCCATAATGCCACTGTGGAAAGAGTCACATATTGCAAAGACCAGTTAGTCACTCTGACCGAAACTTTAATAGGTTCTTTTATATATAGATTTATCTCTATGTACATCTATTTCCCCTAAAGCTTGATTCTTGTAAAGTACTTGCTTTTTCTACTGCCAAAAATGTCGATGGTCCATATGATGTGATCTCTTAGCAAAAGTATTTTCAAGTTTCATCTGATTTTGATTTCCATAAATCCACCATTAATTGTTCATTCCCCTTGCTTAAAAGCAATGTTTATGAGAAAACAAAAGTATTTCTATATTTCTTTTCATCATGTATTTTAACTTGCACAAGCAATGTCACTACAGTGTCACAAACAGGCTATTCTAGAATTCTTTTTCTGTAAAAATAAATTTAATATGATAATGAATAGTTTGCTCAGGATCCTGTTCATTTTTGCAGAGATCTAGGAGAAAAAAAGTCAGAGTGCATTTGGATTTTCATTTGCACAGTTCAGTTTCTTACTGTAACTACTCAGCAACTTCTTAAACCAAATAAAGCAAAGAATTACGGAATGAACACATTCTACATGATGAAGTCATCATTCCTAAGCCATTGTGCTATATTTAAATTGTTTACTGTACTGCGTTATCCCACTCTGGTGTGAAGGGCAACTCAGAGTCACTGACGGAAAAGGTAAAAAAGCCAATCACATTTTCCCCCTTTGTCTTAGTGTTCGTTGTACATTATCAGTTATTTCCCATACCACTAGAAGGAAAACGTAGGTTCTTACCCCACAGCCTATTCCATTGCCTGGTTCACACACGATTCTCCTCAGCCCTGGCTCAGGAAGCAGACCTGCCCCACAACCGGGGGTTGGGCACAGCACTCCTCCCATCTGCAGCACACATTCCTCGGCCCCATAGTGCTGGTAGCGGTTGTACTACAACACAACAGAACATAGTGGTGTTAAACTCCTAGCAGCATGCAAAGAAAACCCCCAAATCTTTGAATTCAACTCTATCCCACATAATCCAGTCAATTGTCCTAATGCCTCACATGCTAAGTTCAGGTTATTTGCCAAAAGTCTGTGAGTTTGCAGTATTATTAAGTGGGATGTCGCTTTGCTCCAATGCACAGTGTGCATTATTTTCTGGCTCACAGCCATTTTCACCACCAAAAGACTATGTGGGATATTAAAATCAAGAAAACAGCAGACTGTTTCTGTAAGTAACATCAAGTATACTTATATTACTAAAAAAAATTATTGTAAACATCATAAAAATAGTCCAACAGAGAAATGATAAATGCTGTATACAGACTGAAGAGAACACAATTCCCCCCCCTTCAGGGATCTATAGCTAGCAGTAGTGTAATGTTTTAGACCTTAAGGGCTGTAAAAATTTGCCTAGGCAACTTTATTTTAAAAGCGAGCTGATCATTAAACTGATCAGCAGGATAACTCTCTTACATGCATTCATTTCAATGCTAGGTGTATTTTTTATCTCTGTCTCCCAGGAAATTTTCTTGGTTCTTTTACTTTTCATTTAATTCTATCTTAATAGCCTAAAAGGCCATGGAAATGCCTTAATTTTAATGACTGAGACACTGACACAGTGATATTAAGTGATGTGCTCAGTGTATGCTCACTGAAAAAAATACCTGCTCTAAAATGACTGATGTCACTGCAATAACTTTCCCATGTCGAATTTACCCTGCTTTCAGCCAAAGATAAGCTGAGCAAGTACAAATCACGCTGTGTACATGTAAATCACACCCACTCTACGGTTCTGTGTTGGTGCAGTTCCACACCAGTGGCTGTATAACCACTGTGAACCAGGCTTCAGATTCACCTATAAATCTGCTGTATTGTGGAAGGAAATAAATGAAAGCATTTGGTCCTAACAGCCCCAAAGAAAACAGGCAAATCCAAAAGGCCAAAGAGGAAGGGAGTAGGTATGAATTTTCTCTGTGAGCAGACTTTATGGTGTGCTAAAGAAACAAAACAGAGTTTTATGTTACAGCACTCACAACAGTATTTAGTGCTTCATAAGATTTTATGCCATAGCGGCTCATGAAAACCCAGTTCCATTTTCTGGGAGAATAGCAAACAAAATTTCCTTCTCCAATCCACGCCCCTCTCCAAAGGAATCTTTCAAGGAAAATGGAAGCTTTAGGACCAACACCTCATATACACAACATACAAAAAAGAATTTTAAATTACAAAGAAGGCTCTACTACATGTCTTCTGGGTACATTTCAGAAGATTCTTCTGCACACGCTGTCACAACATTGTTAAATTGGCTTCTTAAAATAATATTAGAGTTCTTAAAAGACTATAACATGTAGACACAAAAGTTACCATTACATTAAAAAAAATCAACCCAAACTTAAAGTATCCAAGTTTGTTAAGTAAAAAAAATACAAACACCCTCTGAAAAGAAGAGCAAAATCTAAAAGGAGAAAAGCACTTGAAAATATCTTTCAGTGTATGAATGACAGCCAGAAATTCTGACTTAAGAATCTTGTATTTGAAAAATAATAGCATTTTGAGAAATATGCAAGACATGTCTGCAAAGTCTCCTTGAATGTGGGGGCTCAAGAAGTCAACTGGTGTTTCCCTGCGTTATTATTATGCTCAAACCCAGAGTAATGGCATAAATATTTAACATTGGACACTCCCAATTTTCAACAAAGTTTGTGATCGTTTCACTAAATAAGTGTTGAGCGCTCTGAATAATTTGTCTGGCCTTTATAGAAATATAGGTAACCATAGCTTCAAAACTCTCTAGTAGCCTAATTGTTCTTCAGGGCACAGACTGGACCTGAAGGTGAGGATGGTGACTGTCTTACGCTGTTAAGAGGGAACTTTGTGCTGCCTGTGGGATCGTTAACAACTTCTCATTATGAAAGCAAACAATAGTGACACTGTAGCTGAGATTCTGTCAGCATTTACACTAAAAATTCTCAGCAGAAAAAAAATTTCTTTTTTATACTTTCCAGCCATTAACTTAGCCTAAAAGGGCATGGAGAGATTCCCCTGATTTCTCTCTCTTTTTTTTTTTAAATTTATCTTGTTAGGAAAATATATAGAATGTGAATGTCCAGTTTACCTACTGGCAAGGTGGACAGGAACATTGTTTTCTGTCCAACAAATTTGACATTTTATACTGGTTCAGCACAGGACTCATGCTAAATCAGTATGGCATGCTCACCAGTGATTTTCACAGTATAACAGCCAAAAAAAAGATCCAGAAAAGATCCTGCTAGATTCACTTGCATATCTTGATATCTACTTACCAGCCTGTTTTCTGTTCTTAAATTCTAGATACAGTTTATGTCATTTTCAAGTTTCTTTTTCCTTGTGTCCTGCTCAATTGAAACCCAGCAACCAACTGAAGCACAAAGTAGCAGAACATATGCATGTTTGCTGCCATAACACAATCTACACAACATATGTGAATTTATATTCTTTATTCAGTGGCCTGAAACAAAATGACTCACTTTACATGAAGGTAGCATTTATAAAAAAACTTTTGAAGGACCAAAACATTTATCATGAATTATTAATTAACTACTTGCATAGAGTGACAGACCATATCTATTAGAGACATTTTTTCCTATACATCACAGCCATACATATCATACTGGACTTATATAATTAACATGCATTAAGCAAGTAAAATTTCAAGGGCCCTTATATGTCTTTGGAACCCATGATATGTTTTTGATCACATGTCTGGATGAGATATTTAAGGATATTACAGCACACAACACCCACTGGTTTTCTTCACCTCTTATCTGGAGACTTAATGTAGAGTTAATTTAATTTAGTTTGAATGTCCACAGTGGTGATGCCTATAGTTGCACTGCTTGTGTAGACTTCTTTTATAATTAACAGGAGAGATGGGATGCAATTCATCTTTACTCCTTATATTTGCGCATCTGAATAAGAACTGAGCCATCAAGTGCCCTGTTTATTTAAAAACAGTGAGAGATTAGACAACTTCTTAGATAATGGCACCTGAAATAAGGTGACTCTTACAAAAGCTCCTTTAGTTCCAATAATTCTGATCCAAACTCACCTGCCCTAAGCTATTTTTAAAACCAAGGTTTAGGTATCTAAATAACTTAGACTGTGAACACTTCACAGAATCTTAACTCATCTAAAATTAAACATCTAGCCTAAACAAGGCTCCAAGTGAATGAGAAGAAATAAGATCTCAATGAGGGGATTTAGCCTGAATTAGATATGATGTCTAAGATAGGTAAGATGAATCACCCTATGGAAGTGCTGGTTGAAGCAGAGAAAACTAAGGCTAGATATCTAACATGTAAAGACCTATCATTGAAAGATGAATCTAGCTCTTCTGTCCATTCGAAGTATTTCACAGTATTTATTATTCAATTTTTATCAGTGTACCTCCTATTCAGGGATGCACTCATCATGTGTAAAATTGTTTTGCATGCTACAAGAAGGAACGTATCTCAAATTATTTTTAGGAAGAACCTCTCACAAAGTAAAATATATGGGGAATTTGATGGAACTGGCACTCATGGCACCTGATTTCATTCCTGGCAGCAGCACAACCTTCCTGTGGCTTTCATGTAAGTAATTTAATCTATGCTTCTCATCAGTTCTCCATTTGCAAAGAGGAAGAATGATACTTGCCGATTTCAATGTAATGTTAAGAGGAAAAAACCATTAATAGTCATGAGGACGCCAAAAACTATGGTAATGAGTGGCACAAAATTAGACAGAAATCACAAGCCATCTACTGCTGCTAGAAAGCAGCTTCCAGGCAAAGCATGTCAGCCATCTATGTGCTGCTGTAATGAGGTCCTCAGAAATACAGGTCAGTAAACAGTTGACGGATTCTCCCAGAATTATATAGTTCAACGCTGCTTTGGAAGAAAAACCCCAAAGCTTCATAAATACAATTTACTCCAAAACATTGGTGCTAAGATAGCTAAAGGCATGTGAACAAGATAGCTGTAAAGCATACTGTTTGTTCTCTGAAAACTGCATCCCTTTATGAACCTTCCCGTCAAATTGTGAACTGTCCCAGCCAACCCAAATCTATACTTTTCAGGGAATGAAATTTGGAATGGAAAAAGCCCTACTTATGGTATTTTGACCATAGAATGAAGTTCTTTTGTATAATCTTTGTAAAGACTTGTCAGGGCCTTTATAAATGACAATATGACATAGAAACAGAAGCTGGATAATTGTAACCATTTATTCCTTGCTCTCTGCTTTTCAGGTCGGAATGTCTTCCCTTGAGTCTTAGAACGATACTGGTTTTCCAAGCAGTGAAAATTCAACCATTTGATGTTGTAAATCAAGGGAAATATAAATGAAATCTCTGGGCTGACACAGGAATAGCAGGTTAAGTCCAGATTGCAGTCTTTTCAGTTCCATTGAGATTCAGATATCAAAACAAAACTGAAATGCAACTGAAATGCTCCTGCAAAACACCCTTCATGAACACAGTGATTCCTGGCCATATCAATTAAATTACAAATTATGATTTAATATCATAGAATTATAGAATGGTTTGGGTTGGAAGTAATCTTAAGGGTCATTTATTCCAATCCCCCTGCCACAGCACATCTGCCTTGAGGCATTCTAATTTTGCTTTTACACTTTGGGTATTGTTTTCTTTATTTTCCTTTTTTTCCTCCCCCACATCTAAAAGCATCTGCTCAGTAGCAGCCTTGAAGACAACTTTGGACAAAAGTCTAAGAGTAGATGTAAAGCCCAAATCTCTGAAACATAATTAAATTACTCATTTCTTTAACTGCATGTAAGAGTCTCAGAGGAAAGCAGATCTACTTTCTGCAGTCAGATTGTTTTTACTGCTCCTATAAATCAAATAACCATCTGTGTGTTTCAAAATTAGATTGTGGAGGCTATTGGTCCATAATGTAGACTAAGCACTTTATTTATATGTATTATGCACATAAAGAAAACTCAATAATTAGTTCCATAATGTAATTAGGCAACTGACAGTATGAAATCAGTAGCACTCCTTGGACTAGTAAAAATACTTACAAATGTGTAATCTAAAATACAGATTAAAAAGTGATGGACTGACATGGCTATCCATGGAGCATCCTTAATTTATTTTTCCTGTGTTTTTGGGCTTCTCTGCTGTGCCCCTGGTCAGATTGGAAGAGCAAGTTCAGAGCATCAGGTCTTTTTTACCACAGGAGCACCCAAGGAGACGAGAAAGACAACCACCCCTAGAGGGCTGGAATTTGCCTGACTGGAGAGCTATGGAAATTGAGTAAGGCAGTTGTTTGAAGAAAATATTTAGGTAAGAAACCTCTAACTGGTCCAGTGCACCGCAACTCAAAGACAAAATTAAACTGAAGTAGAGATGGGGGGGAAAAAAGACAGATTGCAGTTAGCAGAATGATATGAAAGCAAGCACAAGGTGATGAACATGAAAAAAGAAAATACAGAACAGAGGATACTGGAGCAGGTTGTATTGGAAATCAAACTGAATATAGGAAGGGCAATATGGTACAATGAAGAAAGGGGACTGAGCACAGTGTATGGGTTAGCACTGTATTTACAAACTACTGGAAATTTGTGACCATCCAGCAGGAGGATGAGTCTGAATAGACTGAACGCCAGAGATGAACATTCAGCTTCTTCTGACCCTTGTGGAGAGCAAAAGCACACTCCTCTTCCCGCTACAAGTAACAGCCATCAAGGCTGTAATTGATGCAAGGAAGTCTGTTCAGCTGATGCTGTTGCAAACCATGGAACTGAGTTTCAGCGCAGCAGATAATGGCTCCATATTCTCAGGTCAAAAGAGTGATCACATGTATATTTCCTGAAAGCAGATCAAAGATATGCAAGAGATGGAAGAAGTCCTGACTTCCACATGCACCTGAGATCCTGAACACTGAGGATTGAGGGTTCAAACCTTCCCTCTGAATTAAATAAAAGCAGTGTGGAAGAGAAATTTGAATTCTATATAAAATCAAACTTTTTTTTTTGGTTTTGACAGAAAAAAATCCTTTTAATTAGTTTAGATAAGTACTTTCTACTTTCTTTCTCTTCATTCTTCATTTCAGCTGTTGAACCAAAAATAAATTACTTTTACTTGCCTATGGCACAGTAAGTTCAAAAAGTGTAAGAATGTAGAGATATCCTGCTTATGACAAGAACATAAAAGGTTAATGTTATGATAATCTAGAAGTGACAAAACTGAGGAATTCATATGAATTCCCATTACCTCTGAGTGAGGGAGGAAGGTGGTTAGGAGACATTCCGGGCAGGTGTAGCATAGGAAGGAAAGAGAGGCATATCACTAGTCACGTGAAGTTGCAAGAGTATAAAGTTTGTTGTGAAGTTGCAGCTATTACAAAAAAAGGTGGTGTAAAGAGGATCAAGAGTTAAATGCAGTAGTTCAGTCTTAGAGAGCAAGTGTTGGGTCTGTGGTGACAAAGCCAAATGAGATGGAAAGAGATACTAGATGGAAAACTGGCAGAAACTGAGAGATGTCTGTAGCTATCACTTATGCTGAATAGTAGCTAAAGCCAGGGGACTGAGTGAGAAGTAGCAGAGGTGTAAGAAACTACACTTGTAATCATAAAGACTTTGGAATACTAACAAAATAGCTTTGGCTTAGTAATTATGAACTGGAGAAATTATCCAATGAAAATTAAATTTGTTCTTTAACTGAATAGAATTACTGAGATGTCACTTATATTTTTTTCAAGTGTGGTTATCAAAAATTCGTAACCCAGAAATACTTCAGAAGCACTTTGTTGATCATATTTGACAGTTTCCTGTACTAAACTCAGCTGATTAATTAGAATTGTCATATGACATTACTTTTGCCTGAATGGGTAAATATGTATCAATTACTCTGAGACTGACTTTACAGGAATATTCAGTAGCATGCATTTGAAAAGAAAATTCCTCTAGCAAGTATTGCAATAAAAAAAAATCAACCTTGTCACACCCACACATTGTGTACAAAATCCTTCCAAACCTCAACCAATGTTAAATGATATCTAACCACACTGTGTTAATTTCATACTTGATTTCTGTATCTCCTAAAGTTACAGCTCACTGTGAAAACTAGCACAAGCCCACACCACCTTTGAAGAGCACAGGGATGTGCATCTGCAGATTTTCAAAATAGGGTATTCTAGGGTATTCCTTTGCATAGGTTTTCCTTAATTGACAAGGAAACGTAGGAAAAATACCCCAAGCCCCCCCTAAACAAACCAAAATTCCACAAAAAACTCCAACCAACCAAACAACACCCCTCCCCAAAACTGTTCTCACTCAGTCTTGTTCAGATTCCAGGGATATAAACGCTCACAACAGTTCTAAAAAAAAGTGAGCAGTGATATGAATTTCAGTAGCAGCTGATAGGAGAGATCTGTTAAAATTTATTGTTCCCCTGTCAAAATATCAAGGAACTGGCCAATACATTCTGCGGGTTGGCAGAGCAGATGTAACAGAGAAGTGCAGCTATACATTACTTAGCAGCTTCCTCTCCAGCCACTAGCAAGTCATCTGCTTCATCTGCGCTGTGACCTGCTGGGGGCACTCAGGTATAGCAGCAGATTGCTTGCTCTTGTGTTGTTTTCCCTCCCAGCCTTCAGATGTAGCTGCTATTTTATTCATGAATCACGATATTTCATTTAAACAATTAAACAAGATTTTTTTTTATCACTTTGGGAACAAGAGGGAAGTTTCTCACGGAGTCATTAGGGAGACTCTGTAACAGTTCACTGCAAGTCATCTTGCTGTGCTGGTATATTGTGGTGTTTATGCTTGGAGTGTTTTCTCTGCTGTCTCTGGCATTGGCTTGTAGAATTACCTGTCTTCCACTGTATTTGTACAGAGCCCATGTTTGGTGCATTTTTAGCATATATTTGTAAGCAGCTTGTACTATCACCACTTGTAGAAACATTTACTTGCAGAGGCAGCCAGTCTGACAGGGCAAATGGCTACTGCAGGAGACTTTCTTATATTGTGCTGTTTTTCAATAGCTTCCCACTTAATAAATCTTTCAATGCAATCCTGACTATATCTCAGATACTTAAGAAATGGAGGAGTTAGCCAACAGATTGGGCTGCATGCATTCAGTTAGGGGATATGGATTATGAAAAGTGAGAGCAAATTGCAAAAGAAAGCTCAGCAGAGCTCCGGGCAATGAGAAAGCTTCAGGCTTTACCCTTCCTGGGTGGGAGTCCGCATGCAGGAAACTCTCTTTGTCTTGTATGGACCTTTGTGGACTGGGAGAGTCTGTGACAAGGGCGTCCAAAAGAAAACAGAAAAAGTTGCTTCTGGAGACCCTTCCTGGGTCAGGCTCTCTGGCACCATTTCAAAGAGTGAAGTATCAAGTGGGGCAGCAGTCTGTTGCTGAGTGTATTTGTGCTGCATTTTCAGCCAATTACTCTGGAAGCTGGTTTGATGTGGTAAGCTAGGTATCCACAATGCATAGCATGTACCAGGGAAGCTTGTACTCTTCTGTTTCACCATGCAGACTGCGATTGTGTCTTTCCATAAAGTCCAAAACTTATTCCCTCTTTAAAAACTATCTTATTGCCATGGCTAAACCTTAAAAGACAGACTTTCCAGCTAGAATAAACTTCCCATAATGTATGTTCCTAACAGAATAGAAGACATTGAGATTTTAAAAGTAGTTTGGTTATTTGAACAAGAGTCTTATTATTATGCAACTCCTTTAAGAAAATATTCATCATCAACTCTTCAAACTTCTATTTCTAAGCCTTAGTTTTTCATTAATGCTTACATTTATATAAAGATATTTTAGACAGACAGGCAGACACATGCTTTCAAGAGATTTGATCCTGAAAGCCACTCAAAACCATTCTTTCCTAATGACCTCAACAAATGTTATGATGTCATGTTATGTTATGTACTTACATATGGCAAGTATTTACATTTATATGAGCATTTATATGGTGAGTTTATTTATATTTTTATTTACAGGAAACAAATGCTCAGTGAACAAAAGAGGGACACCAGGGGTTTTTTTGCTTGAACTCTGATGAATAGGAGATATGCAACACAGGAAATATGCTAGTACTGGTGAAGTGGTGGAAAGGAAGGAAGTTGGGAATATTTTGTCTTTCACTACTGATAGGTTTAATAGGATCTAAAGTCTGAAAGTGATTTGTAAACAAAGAATAGATGCTTTTCTAGGCAATATACTGCAGTGTAAACAAGAATTAATCCTTACAAAACCATGTAATGTGTATTCTAAAGTAGATCAGAACAGATTATCACAATAGTCCATTCTGCTTTTCTAATCTGGCTTTAAATACATAAGTACTTCAAAAATAAATCAAGATTGTATATGAATCAGGAACATGTCCCTATTTTTCTTTGGCAATTGCTCAGAGTGGAAGAAAACACATCATGGTTTATAATACTGAATAAAACAGTATTATAATTAATTATTAATTTTTTCTGTCTAGTAAGCATGATAAGAGAAAAACATTTTAGATATTTAAAAAAATCAAACATCTAAGTAAATAAATGTAAGAAATAAACAGACACTTACATGAATAAGGATTTTGCCTTTCTTAATTTAGATGTATTTTACTTTTTTTGTTTTGTCTTGGTTTTGCACCAATTTATTTCATATCAAAGTGCGTGCTAACTTCAAACAAAAGCTACTGTGGTCTTCAGTAGACTCATGATAACAATGCTTTTGTAGGGACAGAATATCTTTACAACAATCCTTACACTTGTAAGGGCTAATGACAATGCCTCATAACAATGTGCACTATTTGAAAAGAAAGCTCATCAGTTATATACTGCTCTGTCAGTTGTTATTAGTCAGGCTAAGGTCCACAGCTCCATTCTAGGGCTTTTCCTGGGGAGCTGTCAAGTCTCTCTGATTCTCTCTCTTACTTGCAGCCTTTTGGTTTAGCTGATCCTTTCTTTTCCTTCAAATTTCTCCTTTTATCCCACTCTTCCCAGACTGACTAGCTTCAGCTCTTCACACAGCTTAAGTGCAGATTTTCCTTTATTTACCAGTCTATTCAGCAAGTTTCTGTGTTTGGTCATTCTCTTCCAGCCCTTGGCCCACGCTCCCTGTCAGACCCTTATCATTCTGGTTTCTACTCCCAATCCCTCCCATGAACCAACCCCATCTCTTCATTCTACCTGAACTTCATCTCATTCTGTCCTCCATTTGTCAGGTAGTTCTAATCAGTCTCTTGACCCCATCAGTCCTGGTCATAACTCATTTCCTCTCCCTAAGTCCTCAATCTCACCAGATTCCTGCTGCCAGTATCTCTTGTTAAGGAAAAGCTGAGTCCCTGAGAAACTTGTGACTCTCTATAATAACTGAAGTGGGGGACTGGTGGAAGAAAATTGGAAGTCTAGAAATTCTAACAGTGCCATAATTGTAATAAAAAAGGGAGAGTGACAGGGAAAGGAGAAGCAACAGGGTGTTCTTGACAATACAATCTGATTTAAAATGATGAAAAAAGACTTTGAATTAATATCTCAGGAGTTGCTCCTACCTCTGTCACAGCCTCACACAACCTTGTTCAAGTCCCCTGGTACTAGGTTCATCATTAAAAGATGTGGATATTGTCATGTGCAAAACACTAATGCTGGGCTTTTAAGCCCTTGGTCCCTAGCACCCGCAGGTCTGTGTCATGCAGTCAGGCTTTGTAACCACTACCTTAGGAGGGATACTTCAGAGAAAAGGATGACTTCGATTTCAGAAGCATTGAGGGTTTGAAAATTCAACTTGTCTCCCAAATTTAAGGCCATTTCTCAATACCCCTGTATGTTAATTTCATTTTTGAGAAAATAATAACTGACCTTCTTGTAAGTGTTGTAAAGCATACTTCATTTATGCTTTCCTAAGGTCCTTCTACAGAAATAGTTTTCTGAGTGCAAAGCACAGCCATAATTATGAAAAACACTCTTTTAAAAGAGAGAAAAAGACACACAAAGGGATGGATAGTATCATGAGTAGCTGTAAGTACCAATCCAGTAGTCAGATTGTTTATATGTCTGCTGCTTTAGAGAGTCTGTTTACTGCTGTAGTCAAAAGCCTAAAAACTGTGGCAGGTAGCAGATGTACCAATTAATAACCTGTCAAGGCTGATGGATAGAATGAAAAAAAACCAACTCTCACACATAACTCCTGTGTGGTTTTTTTTCACACATTTCAGGTCTTTGGGGGTCATGAGATACACTCTGTTTCCCTGGAGAGAGATGAAACTGTCTCATTAGCGTCTATCTTTCATGACATTAAGATGCTGCCTTTGAGATGCTAACTCACCTGTTCTTCTCCCAGAATCCTGAAGTGATGAAGCTCTTTAATCAAGGAATCTGGACAGCCAGCTGTTGGAAAGAAACAAAAATAGGTGTTTTAGAGCTTCCTGTCAGTGCAGTTTCAGCATAAGACACATAGATGCAGCGATGATAGAATATACAGATTACCTTAGATAAAGAAGATTAGAAAGATTAGCTGTGGCTCTGCAGGCACCAGAATACTGAAAACCATCTATCAAATAATCCTTCCACATTTCTGAGCATGCTACCAAGAACACTTAGAAAGGTTATATTCCGAATATTTTAGCCCTTTCCCCAAAGGACTACAAACAAAAGCAAGATGAAAAGGGCAGCACTGTCTGCAAGATACTGCCTACCCTTAGTATAAGCCAAAAAGCCTGTTAAAAGAGGATCTCACATCAAAACGTTGGAGCTGCCCAAAGGTGAATTCTGATTCACACAACAGGTCTGGCTCATTTCTCAGAATAATACATGTCTTTCCTGATTCCCTGAAGAATTTAACAGGCCCCACAGATCGCTTTAATTTTGGCTCTCACAAATATCACCTATTTCACATATATATGGCTGATTACCCACTGGTGTTAACTCAAAAACCAAGAACACAGGCAGAGGAGTGATTTACCAGAATTTTGCGATGAGATTAATTTTCAATCACTACAAATTTTCACATCTGTACCAGTCAGTAAGAAAGAATATGTCTTGCTAGCTGCCATGTACTTTAGTGACCTGTTCAGACTGTGGTTACCTTCCTAGTGATGAAATCCAAGGCTGCTGTTCACTACTTTTGTAAATGACTTCTGTACACTACTGGACTAATTCCTGACAAGAGATGAAAGTGCAGACTGCACAAGCTATCTGGGATTTATTCTTTTTATCATAAATTGAAGCATCTCATTGTGTACAGAGAAAATTTCTTAAAAGGAATTAAGAGCATAGTTCCCCTCCAAAAATGGGAGGAACCGTTGTCTTTATCAAGCCGGTTTTCTGCTGTTGCAAACTAAGTTGCATTTCACTCTTAATGACTGCCATTAAAAGAATGAATTTGGATGTAACTATCAGGAAGTCTCCACCAGCACCATGGTTTTACTCAAGGCCAATGAGTCATGGCCTACACTCACACTTTCTGTTGGCATAGCTGCCTTAGGGAAGCAGAAGGAAAAGACCATGCTTGAAAGCAATGTAACTAAAAAAGGCAAAAAATGAACAATAGACACAATTATACTAGTACAAGTCTTGTATTTGCATAATTTGTTCCACTTAGGGAACTGATTTAAATGTTACTCAAGTCAGCCTTTTACTGGTAAATGTTTTATCTTTGTTCTGAGGAGGTATAGGTGAACAATGCACCATCTACACAACTTCATCAGCAAACCCTTACAAAGTCTGAAGTTTGCCCAGGTTTAAGCATATAGTAAGAACTGCTTATTAATTGTCTTTTACTAATTTTTAGTATTTCTTCTCATTTAATGAAACCTATGATATTCTTAAGAGGCTTCTTTTCACCCACTTTTTCCTCATATACAGGGGTATTCACATATTTGAATTTGTGTTTTAGTGCTGCTAAGTGATTATTTCTTAATCAGATTTTATTCTCCTTAACTTCTAGAACCACAATTTGTGTATCACTTTTAAGTTTCTTTTCTCTGAAAAAGAAAAATTATTTTCTCATTTTCTCCATGCTGTTTATTCTTTCTTTTTCTCAATGTACTTAATTGTCCTTGCTACTCCTACCACAGCAGGTAGGACTTGTGTTTCTTCAGCACTTATCTTTAGCACTTTCTTGTATTCTCACTGGGATTTACATCTCCATCCAACTATGCCTCACTAACTTTTTGACCTGAGCTCTGAGTTGTAGTCCAGAACTGTTGCCTTCACTGTGTTTCATATCCAAACTTATTGTACAAAACATAGTTCCTCTCTCTGAGCCTCAACTTCTTGCATAATTAGCAATATATTTTCCTGCACGTGATTTTCCCTGAAAATATCTGCATTGATTGCATCGTGCCATAGGAATTTCTAAGTGTAGAGGATAATTATGATTTCATGTAATGCTGCCTGTTAATCTTTGACAGATGTTACCTTTAAAACACCAGCTAAACTGCGTTCTGCTTTTTGAGGTCCTTACAGCTTCTACTTCAATCAAGTATTTCTTTCTTCCTTCCTTCTTATCCTTTCCAAATTATTATTCACTAAACTCCTTAAAATTGTAAGGCTTCCTTTTTCTTCCCTAGAAAGAATTTTTTCTCTCCATTCTCCTTGAAATCATACTTCCTGAGTACCGCTTTTCCCCCCAGAAATCTATTCTACCCTCATACATAAATTATATAATCTCCATTTTAGGAACTCCTTACATGCATCCTATTTTTCTTCCATACAAGCTGGGATGAATGGATTAAGAGCAGCCCTGCCATCTTGGGGGTGCTGGAGGTGAGAGGCTGGACATGAGCTGGCAAGGAGCACATGCAGCTCAGAAACCAAACATGTCCTGGGCTGCATCCATCTGAGAAACTTGACCTACTTGAAGGTGTTGCTGCTTATTGCAGGGGGACTGGACTAGATGACCTTTAAATATCCTTTCCAACTCAAACTAATCTATGATTCTATGAAAAACATGCATGCTTAAGCTTCTGCATCCTTTTCTAAATGCAATATTTTGTATAGTCTGTTTTTCATAGACATACCCAACCTAGTTTTCAATCTTTTCATAGTTCAGATTTTCACTGGATCTTGCTTAGCTGATTATACAACAGATCCTGATGTTACCAGCAAAGAGAGAGAGATTAAAAACTATGTCACTGTTGGCATGACTCTTTTCAGCAAAGAGTTCAGAAATGTCAAATGCATACAATATTGAATTACACTGACACATCTCAACAGTCTGCTGTCTGTAAGAAGTCATCTCAGATTGTCACATTTGAGAAGCAATAATTTCAGAAAAAATTTCAGGAAAGAAAAGGAATCTTCCTTTCATTTTTATTTTTATTTTTTTTAAATATTCTGGGTATATTTTGGATGTTTCCTATTTCTGTTTTAATTTCTTCTTTTCTGTAAGTGTATCTGTGTAAAACGCTCTCACCCTGTAGCCCATTTTTACCAAATATCTGTGAGTTTTGAAAAAGTATTGAATTATGTTAAATTCTTGCACTGTGACTAGAGACAAAGGGTATGACAAATAAGCATTCCATAAATAAAACATAAAGAGACTTAAAAATAAATCCCTCTCTGCTCAAAACCATTAAGAACTATTTGTTATCTCACCCACAAACTCCATATATCCACCAACATACTTATGTATATGAAAGCACACATGGAAACTTGAAAATTATTAGTAGTTAAGCATAGCCCTCAGGTTCACTGGCAAACTGTACATGCCAAATATTTATAGAAAAGTGTATTTTCTAGGTCTCTCATGTGAAACTAGCATATGACATAAATAAACTGCACATTACAGATTTATATGCTATTTTGTACAGAATGCTTTCAGGATTAATTTTTATGCCCTTTGTCCTACAGAACCCCTTATAATGAATGGCCTCAACAATTACCAAAACTTTTCACTTTCCTGGTCTCAATTTTTACTTGAAAAGTATAAGCCTTCATGACATTTCCACAGACATAAACCAAACCACAGGAATATTAAAAAAATAATCAATAATAATCAGACATAAGAATGTTAAAAGGAATCAGTGCAAAAGGATGGACAATTGGCTTTAATCAGAAGCAAAAACTCAGGATTGATGACATCTGCAGACTGGTAAAATGGCAGCTAAATTTTATTTGTTGCCTCTTTCAGCTCACATTCAAATCTATCTGCTTCATATGTTCTCAGCTAAAGTGACTGTTACAGGTTCTTGCTAACCATGAAGGCAGAGCAAGATATAAGAAAAATAAAACTGACACAGATATTTAATACTTTTATACCACTTTTAACTCTGTCATAGTCCCATTCACCTTAGAGCAACTAGGTACATAAAACTAATCTGATGTTTTAGGAATGAGCATAAGTCTAAGCAGAAAAATAATGAAGGGATGATGCTCAGTTCAAAGGACTAGCAGCTTTATAAAGTCACAACAAGTAATTTATTTGCCTCTATTTAAAGTTTTATTACTTAAATTAAATTTAGATGTTTTATTTGCTTCAACAGATTCTATCATATATCAGTTTACTTGTTTGAATAATTTTGTTGTTACTTGATTCCCATATTGCTTTATAATTTAACTCCAAATGCTATGCTTATGAATGGAAGGTCCATTTAAAATTACAGAAACATGTAACTGTAAACTTGCAATTTACATTGTGGTATTCTCTTCATGAACATATTTTCAATCTGTTCATATAAGTACATGTATCTCCAAGAGAAGAATAAAGAAGCAAGACTTAGGAAGGATGGTTTGATGTCTCCTAACATCATAAATACCCTGATTTCAATTGGTCTAAAGACACATTTTCATCTACACTTGTAATTAAACTGTGATTCTAACTACTACCAATTGAATTACCCAAATCTTCACATACTTTTTTCTCAGACAGAATTAGCTTCTGTTTTGGTTTTTTTATCCTTAAAATTATCCCTCTGTATGACTTATGTTCTTCAGAGAGAAGGCACAGGAAAAATGAAATCAAGTTTCATTTAATGTTGCATAAAGTGGTAAAATGGAAGCAAAATATGACAGCTGCTACAAACAGAGCTAACTGAGAAGTAACACGAGTGTTGGTGCCCAGATGGCACCACCGGCCCTGCCCGTCCCAGCCAGACCTTCCTGCCTCACCCACCTGCCCCCAGGTTGATGTCCAGCTCCCCAGAGCCCTGCCAAGGCAGGGAGGTGCCCAATGCCTGGAGCAGGGCCTGTCCCAGTGCTCCTGTCTACCAGCACCTGGATGGAGGCTCCTTTGCTGAATCACACAGAGAATTACAGAAAATCATGAGATGTTTTTGCTGACCACAGTTACATGTGTGTGTGTCTCCACTGCAGGGCTGTATGCTACATCTTCTACCATACGTTTGCAGCATTATTTCATGCTTTGCATTTTAGATTTCATCTTTCCCCAAACGATATAGCTGTGTGATATTCATTTCAATGCATTTAAGCATCAAAATGTTGGCTATATGAGTCTAATATATTCCTTGCATGCTTCCTTTGTAACTGATAGAAGGAATACATGCTTTCACAGGGTAATTCCCACCATCCAGGACAGGCACAAAAGAAAATATCCCCTTATTTCCATTAAGTGAGGAGTTTAAGGTGACTTGGCAAGATTTACACAAGTAATGTTTAGACTTTTAAAGTCAGAATATTTGAATTTCACTCAACAGCTGCAATTCCAATCATTTCTACACATGCTTAACACTGGAGCATGTAAATTTCCCTCTCACATTTAGCTCCATGCAAGCTATGCATTTACAACATTATAAGCATGGTGCAACTTCCATTTCTCTTGCTTAGAATTTATGTCTACATCAACACTTGTTAATTCTGAAAAGTACATCCCTTTTGTTGGCTCTGAACATAACCATGCACGAATATCTATCAGTGTCCTTCAAAGGATATCTTTTCACAGAGCTAATTGCTAAACCAAGCTTGTCACTGGAAAATGTTTTAAGTACTTGAGAATAACCACTTCATGCTTAGAAAATTAACAGATATGCTGCCTTCTTTTCCTGACTTTAATATAGTTATTAAAAATGTTCTGTATTCAAAAACATAATCCTAAAAATATGGCAGTGCAGCACTCTAATGGCAGGACTTGCGATACAGCAACATATAGACATATATATATGTAGGCAAGTGCAAGCTGGCCTGTTATATGTGCACAGCAAGGAAAGGTGGCTAGAGAACCTCGCAGCTCTGAGGTGCTTGTTATAGCAGGTGTGCATCCAGAGCACAGCCAACCTCAGCTACAGTGGGACAGTGACTGGGACTTCTGGGGTGAGTACAAGTTACTCAGCACAGCACAGACAACACTGTTGACTGAGTAGCAATGGCAGGAAGAGCACAGCCCAGCACTGAGTATAACAACAATGGGAGTGGAAACAGAGCAGTAAGAAAGCAGGATTCAGACTAGGCTTTCACACAAAACTTTGCATGTTTGAAGTACCATGTTTCCTAGTCTCCTCCAAATTGTCCAAGTAACTGGAATATTGTTGTAAACTCCCCCACCTTTCTGCTATCTGCATCTCTTCAGCGCAAAGCAATCCCGTGCTGGTGGCAGTGCAGCTGTTCTTACAGGAAGTGAGAGTGATTTCAAAATATGAAGAGACTTCACTGTGCTCGTGTTAATTAAATGTTTAGATGTTACAGGTGGACTTCCCTCATTTATTACGTGATGTGAATGCGAGCAAAGACAAAACTAACGAGAGTGTCTAGAATGCATAAATATTTTACTGAAAAGAGAAAAAGAGATGAAGAATATCCCGTAGATAATTTATAGAATTTAACTATATAAGGCTGTATTCGGAATGCTGTTGTGAAATGATGTTGAAGTATTTTCTCACAGATCTTACAGTAGGGTATTGCTATAGCAATTTTCACTATTTTTTATACAACATTACTGAGCAATACTTCAGTGAGTAGTAAATTATTGAGATTTTTTTTCTAGCTGCCCACATAATTTCCTAATTTAGACAACCTTAGAATTTAATTAATTTGTATATATGCCCACTTATATTTACATACCTTTTCCTTTGTATAAAAAGTCTGAATTTTTTAAAAAAGAAAGAAAGGTCATAAAACAGTCCTGTGAATAACTTGCCATCTCAAGTCCCATGCCTTACATCTGCAAGTCTGAAAATGCAGAGGATCCACAGGGGCACAGAGCTTTATCTGGGGCATCAATTATTACCAACCATCACTAATCATAAAATCACATGTCAGACTCAAAACCCTCTCCTTAAATCAGTCAGCTGTATGTTTGAAAGTTGGGGGACAACCCTTTAGTACCTGAATTTCTTATACTGGCCACCCTACAATTGGTGTAAAAAAACTTCTTATCCAGCAAAATCAAATAAAATAAACTAAAAACTTATATGGGATTCTTTACTTGTACTCATGCCACTTTAATAATCATCTGTTTGCAGATGATATTTTTCTGTACAATAATCTAGATGAATAGATATACAAATACATGCTCAAAACAAGACACATAAGATTGCTTCAATACTATAGACTGGTGTGGAGGAAAAAAATTTAAGAAGCTTATTTCAAAAGCAAGAAGTATTGAATTCTGTCCTCTCAGAATCAGCAGACACATATTTAGATTGTAAATCTCTGCTGTGCATTTGGACAATGCTGAACCAATGACAAGCAATGCTTTTATGTGGTTTCTGTACCCAGAGGTCAATAAGGTGAAGATATTTCCTCCAAGTCTTTTAAAATCTCTCTTAAACTACAAATGGTGGAGCAGCCCTCCAGCTCAAGCAAATTGTCACAGCAACAATTAAGTCAGTGGTGCTTACAAGTATCTGTACTAACAAACAAATTGACTATGTATAGAAAATGTAATAATTTGCTAAAAAATACTGTGTGCCAGTCCAAAGGACATATTTAATTGCTGCTTTTTCAAAGATCAATCTGCAATAAGAAGCTTACTCTCTTAAAAAAAATCAGAATTGAAATACCATTTTCTCTTCATAAATGATCTCATCAAACAGCATTATGTTGATTTGCTTTTTTTTCTTGATTGACTTCTGACAGCTGAAGTAAATAAAAATACCTATGCATTATTTTGCTATCAAAAAGGCTGCTGAAGCTATTAGTCAAGAAAATCTTATGAAAGCTTCATTGTCAGGACAGGACACAATTGTCATTGACAGGACACAATACCTGTCCCGTACTAACCAGTCACTAGAAATATGTTATTTTCCCAGCTGAATAGGTTACATCTTTGTGTGCTCTTAAATTCAAATCCTCCAGAGACACAGAGTATTTTTTTTATTCTTACAAAGTACTTGAGAAAGAATTCTGCAAACAGACTGCACCAGAGCTGGGAAAGGATGACATAAAGTGATTGTAGCAAATTCTGCTGGTCTGGCTTTCTCATGTTGCACATAACTCTGGCTTTCACTGTGCTGTTACTCACTGCTTTTTTTTATGATGCTTTAAAGCCAAATGACTAGAAGTAATGAACCACATTAGCTGTTTTCTGCTAAGGTCTTTCTTTTAATCTTTGCTACAAAAAATACCAGCAGGAATATTGACCTGCCATTTCAGTTTAGAACCTACTTCCTTGGTTCCTTTTTGCACATTTAAAACAACATTTAAACCACACTTGAACAAGTAATATTTAGTCACATCAGCATTCAAACCCTGAATTTCACTGAGTTCTGCAATGCCAGCTAAGCCACTGCTTGTTATATTTGGCAGTTTTTTTTATACTCTGCACTGCTATGTGACAAACTGTTGAAAGAGTCTTTCAGAGGGGGAAAATTTTCTAAGAAATAATATTCAGTATTGCCCAAGAGACTAAGACTTCAGGGCAACCACGTAATAGTGCAAACATATTTGATGAATAGTCTGTACCATCTGCTTGCTCAATATTTCAGTTTAAATTATAGGTGTAAATTCACCCACACAATTCTCAGTAAAGTCAGTGAATACCAAAATCATGCAACACAACAAATTCCATGCTGTCTATCTGTAATGAGAAATTGAGCTATGACCTGTTCTGCTCATACAGACAAGCTCCAGGAGCAAAAATAAAAAGGAAACTCCCTTCTTCCCATGCAGGTGGGAAGATTTCATTATTGCCAAATTAAATTTTACAGAAAAATGTATCTTTTAAAATGCTTCTTGATTAACAGAAGTAATATTGACAGTTTATTTACATCAAAGAGGACAAGTCTAGGGCACCTACCATAACCAGGTGATTTTATTTTTTTTTTAGTTGAGGTACAAGAGTGCTATTTTAAACTTCTTTTGGAAGACTCACACCTTCTACCATATAAACTGTGGAAGTGAAAATCTCATTGCAGGGATCTGGCCTGAAAGGAGTTCTTCGCTCTCAGTTTGTCAGGTTTTTAGCTCTATCAGCTCAATTCATGAAAAGTTTTCTCATCTTTTATTCAAAAAGTAGTTGAAATCTCTACAGAAAACTCTGTTCTCTCAAATTCCCACCTTCATGCTGGCACTGGCTTTTGATGATGATCAGTACCTTTGAGAAGGGAAGTGAGAGGTCAGGAGCTTTCAGCCTGTGGTGAAGACTTTATGAGAGAGGAGATTGTCTTCTCAGGGAAAATCCAACTACCCCTGAATAAAAGTCAACACAAGGCAAAAATAACTATAGAAGAATTTAAATTGATAATTACTGGAGGGCAAATCCTTAAAAGATGCCAATTTCTGAATACACAACTAAGGAAGTATAATATAGAAATGCTAAAAGGTTTCTAAGCTGAAATTAAACTGAAGTTCACATAGATGTTTTACAGCTGATGGCTCAATAACAGAAATATATTTGTCAGGGTAAACAATATTTTAAAGCCCTAACACTGAGAAACAGATTTGGAAAGTAAATATTTATCATTTTCCTTTTAAAAGTTGAATTGGACAATGTCCTCCTAAAATTTTGGAAGTTATAGACAAAACCCCCATTTCATATTGCAATACATTTCCATCTCATTTGTATTTACCAAGTGAGGTTATTACACTGACTATGTAATATAGAATAAGCCACTGCACCATTAAGAAAAATGTGGTCAGGTGCCAGAGAAGAAACACACTTTCCACTTTTTAAATTCCAAACCCACTGTTTAAGGATATTAAAATAAAATGTTAAAGGTTATTTTCTGTCCATAGAACAGGAAAATCAACAAGCCAACCTAAAAAACAAAACCTGTAGAAAAACCAAGATGTACACATGCAGGTTTCACTGTTTTACTCATACATGCATAAGCATGCACAAAATTACTATTGGAGAAAGGACAATAGCAAACAGTATCCAGTGACCCAGAAACAGCAATGCTT
The DNA here is from genome assembly GCA_013399455.1 of Anthoscopus minutus. Taxonomy (NCBI): domain Eukaryota; kingdom Metazoa; phylum Chordata; class Aves; order Passeriformes; family Paridae; genus Anthoscopus; species Anthoscopus minutus. The sequence goes on from VWYI01050100.1 coordinate 49,829, forward strand.
TTCTTTCAAATTTTGCATTTATTTTTTTTCCCAGGATATGACATCATTCTGTATAAACAGTATATAAAAAACATTATTCCTTTAATCTATGAAGCATTTGTAAAACTTCAACATGAGGCTTTCACTGCGAGCTTAGACAAATATTTAAATTGCTACATAAATGACTCAGACTAGATGGCGAGCCCAGGCTACTCTAAAAATAAACGTTCATGGACAATAAGCCCATCCAACCAAAAGAGAATTTTAAAAAGGCACAGAATATATAATGTCTCTCAGAATAGTACAGACATATCTGTATGAATGGCTATGATTTTCTCTTTTTCATGGAGATTTTAAGACAGAAAATAATTTTCAGAACTCTAAAGAATGAAACAATTGTCTAAAAGTGACCTGCACTCTGATAAAGGAGTTCAAATCTTAATCGATGCCTAATTGTAATATTTTTCTTTCTCCTTTGCAGCAGCAATACATGTGTGCATATCTTGCTGTTCTCTGTGAGGGAACATGGAAAAGTTCCACTTATGAAATGAGGACAGTTTTGCATTTCACTATAATCAGATCAAATTAGGGCAGGTGGCAACTCTGCAGGAAACATAATTATGAAAAATGCCCGTGTTCAATACAGACTGTCCTTCCAGTCCTGAGGTCTAATAGGACATCATAGTGCAATCTTTTTACATTTTACTGGCAGCTCAGAATACAGAAGTTCACTGAGGGGGGGACTACATACAGTTCTCATTTTTTGTCTGTGCAAATCAGGCAAATAATACATATGTTCTTCAATATTTGCTCTAACATAAGAAGTAGAATGTGAGATGAAAACCAAAGTTAAATACAGAAGAAAAAGTAATTAAGTCACTAGGCAGGTCTAATTTTAATAACGTTGTGTGAGACAGGCTGATCCTGTATTACAAACAGGATTGATTCATTCATGTTTCTACTGTAAAGAACCCGACAGGCAGGCATAAATACAAGAGATCATACTGTCTGTTCACCTAACAGAAAAGAATTGAAATGACCTGAGAGATTCCCCAAAGAGAAAGTGTTAAGGATTTTTCTGACTTTATATTGATATAGTGGCCCTATACTTGAACAGATCGCTCGTGACGAATAGCTGGCAAAACACATTTGAAATAAGCTGAAAATTTAATGCAAAATTCTAGTCCACATTAAAGGGATGATACAGCCAGGTTCATTTAGAATATTACTCCTCTGAAGACACCCCAAGCACTACAATAACAAATGTTATATCAAAGAGGCACTCGGCAACAAATGCAATATGAGTCTCTCTGAGGCAATTTTTCAGTATGTCAGAATTATAATATCACTCCAAGGAAACAAATTAGCAGCACAAACTTGGCTGTTGGGATCACTTTATTAGCAATACAGTGTTTTCTCATAAAGAATGCTTTTCTTTGGATCTGTCAATGAGATGGTCTATCCGTTTTACTGGTGCACAACTTCATATTTGCCTATGAAATAAATGGAACACTCTTTTTGTCACATTTAAAAAAAAAGAGAAAACAACAACAACAACAAAACCCAAAAAAGCCAACCAAAAAAAAAAAATCCTGTTCATTTTTATTCTACAGCTGAAATCTAGCCCAGCGTGGGTTTTCTTAATCAACAAGGATAAACACTTTAATCACAAGGGATAAAATTAGTATACTAGTACAAATGGAGAAATACTGAAGGATTTCTACCTGGTGGAGGAATATCTATTTTAAAAAACCCATCGGTTTCTGAAATACAGTGAAAAAAATTCTTCTCTGCTTTGTCATCATACTGATATAAGAATTGATTAAATTTTTTCCCTTGTGCATAAAAGAGAAAATAGCCCTTGCCAGGTGGACAGGCCACAGGCGCTTTCAATGAGTCAGAGGAGGCAGCGCTTGCACTGTAGTGATAAAATTCCAAGGCTGTCACAATTTACCTAAAGCTCAGTGGCTGCAGCGGACCAGGAACACAGTGGGAAATGGAGATGCTTTACTATGTGCAGGGCAGGAGAGAACCCCCACAGCTCAGCATTATGCCATCAGACTCATCACTACACTGAAGTGAATTAGTGCAAGCAATTTCATGAGATTACACCAGCAATTTGGTACAGAACATCTGCCACACCACACTACAGGATTCTCCCCCTGGTTTTTACTTACATGACCGCGAATAACTTCTGAGTTAATCCACAGCAACAGAATCTATCCTTGATCTTTACCACCTTACACAGAGATATGTTATGCC
>VWYI01050104.1:0-59054 GCA_013399455.1 Anthoscopus minutus
GGTGCTGCTGGTTTTGCTCCATCTGCTGCTAGAATGGGTTAGAAACAGAGGTAATTTAGAAATCACATTAACACCTTCCACCCTGCTCCTCTGTTTCAGTTCATGACTGGATTTAGACTGCAAGTGTTTCTTTCCCTCTTTCTCCCACAAATGGGCAAATTCTGCTATGATAGCAATAAAGTCTTTGTATGAGATGAACAGCTGCTGAAGAAAAAAATCCAAACCCACTCTTATTTTTGCAGAATTGGAGTTGGGTCATGCAGATTCTTCCATATAGTTCAAGGCCTTTCCCAGCTTAACTGCTGTATGTTTCTGCTTTGCACAGCAGCAGTGGCATCCCAAAACTCCCATAGGGGATAAACTACCCTATGGACTGTATCTTTGCAAAATACTTATTGGAGTAATAAATAGAAGTGGATTAATAAACTTTAAATATTCCTTGGAGTAATAAACAGTTTGTACATCAGCCAGCAACAGTTGTGCTTGGTAGCTAAATGACAGGAGTACCTCAAACCAATGTTGCAGCTGAACACTTCATATTTTGGAAGCCAAAGTCTTCATTCCTTTTTTTTTAAATCACTGGCCTGTACATTGGGTATCCTAGAACAGCTTCAGCTTTAAATTAGTTCCTTCTGTTCTATTACCCATGATTGCTAAGCATTCTCCCCAAGTTTTGGAGCAACAAGGTCTTTTAAATTACTCGTCTACTCTCTGCAAGTGATACTGAGAAATGCTGAAGCATTCAAAGGTGCATTTGGGGTTGACTGGGAGCTCTGACTAAAGCAGGTAAGTAAGAACTGTGTTTCAGCTCTGAACATCAGATGGAACATTTGGATGCCGGAATACAGGCCTGGCAGCACAAGAGAAAACTAATTTGGTTGTGAGATGGAGAGAAGCATATCATTCACTACTTACCACAACACTGCCAGGATCATTGACAGTTAGACTGATGTCTTCAGAGTCAGAAGGGTCAGCTGTGACACCTATGAATTCCTCAACAGCTGAAAACCAGAATGTTTGAATCAATATCAGAAATTGCAGAGGAATGAAATGGGTAGCCCCAGAGAAACAGGCTGAGGTAGGATTGAACTGTGCCCTGGGTCTCTTGTTTGCAGGAATATGTCCAACATTTCAATCCAGCTTTTCTCTCAACAGTCCACAGGAGAGCACTGCCAGCCCTGTCTTCTGCAAGAAAGAGGTTGAGCTCCTCACACAGTTCTGTTGAATGACAACAACTTGAAGGATGTACACACCAATGTAAGATTCATCTAACATAGAGAAATGTTTATCACACAGGAAAAAACAAACCAACAAATCAACCAACCCAAACCAAAGCTGGAATCATAGTAGGGATCCTGATTTTACAGTACCATACTGTACTGTTCCTTTGAGGGACAGGGCACAGCTAATGACAAATTTTCCTGATCTACTTCCTGGCTGGGAGATCCCAAACTTAGATTGCCACCCTCTGTAGTAGCAGCTGGGGCAAATTCTAGCTGCTCAGAATAGATAGTCAGGTGTTTGAGCAGCATTTGGACCTTTGCTACAGAGTTAACCTCCCACTAAAGCAAATGTATCACAGCTCAGTAACAAACCCATGCGCTTGTCAGGATCCTTGCTGTTTGCAGATGCCATACTAGAAGCTTCCTAAAATCTCAGGTTTCCCTTCTTCCCCATTAAAGGGCCTAGAGAATGGCAAATGCACACACTTGGCTGGACCCTAGACCTCTGGAAGCAGTTTCTGTCCTTACCAAGCTCAAAAGAGAGTGTACTACTTTCTTCAAAGTCTACTGGCTCTGGCTCTGAAGCTCCAACTCTTCTAGGAGCCAGCAGCCTGCTCTGTTTCTGAGCTTGCCCAGAATCAACTGCTTCTCCACGGTGCTTTCACTGATTCTAAGAGGGAGCAAAGCCTTAGCATTTTCTGTGGAAGTAAGGGTAACATTGCCCCCATGTTTGCAACACCAATGAAAGGCTGGAATTTGCATTCCATGCAAAGGCTGGAATATGCATTGTATGATGCTGTGGGTCATTCCTCCCTGAGCACATGGATGGCATAAAGGAAAAAGGAGCCCCCTTATCTCTTACCATTTGCCTCACCCAGAAAAAGCCTATCCCAAAGGCTTGAAAATGAGGAGACTACTTCACTATTTTATCGGGTCATTGTTCACACTATAAGCATTTCTGAACTACTGCTAGCACCCAGAGAGATTAAAAATTTTTTGTCTCCCAAAAGATGAAGTTACATGAAGTCTTAATAGACTTCTGTTCCCATGCATTTGCATCCTTTCTGGAAGTACCCCAGACAATGTGTTTTAGGAATCAGATCTGCATTAGTAGTAAAGTACTCGCTGTGCTCATGGTGTTTTGCAACCTAAAAACCACTGGAAGAGAAAGCAGGACAGGCACCAGAGAAAGAATGTCGGAAAAGCTACAGTTACTGATCCATTAGATTACTTTTGGCAGTACACAGCTACATAACCCTGACTTCTAGGGATCAGAGAATGATGTTCTTCCAAACCTACCAGAAGAGAAGAGAGGAGATTACCTATCTGGAATATCTGTTCTAAGTACCACGCCTGCTCCAGGATTCCCATCCCTAAGTCACTAATTTTTGCACAAGTTCAGTACTGGACCTCGGACACCTGGAGCTGAGCCAGAAGCCCAGAACAGCCCCTCAGCATCAGAAACCGTTTCAAAAGTAATCTACACTTATGTGCGTAGTCAGTCAAGAGTTTTCCTTATAAATGTCATCAAATTACCTTCTGTTTGCACAGGGGATGGAGAAGATGGACACTGGGCAGAGGAGATGGACACTTTGTGTCTGCTTCCCAGCAAAGGATCCATCAACTGACTTAACAGACTCAAGGTCACCTGGTGCCCTGGGATGGAATCCTTGTGCTAACAGTTTAGCTGTGGTAACATTCCATTAACTGCAGCAGAAGCCCTCTTTGCATCCTCCTGGTGTCCCAGAATGCTTTGGCGTGGAAGGGACCTTGAACATCAGCTGGTTCCAATCTCCTGCCATGGCCAGGGACACCATCCACCACATCAGAGTGTGCGGGACCCTGGCCAGTCTAGCCTTCCAGGGACAGGGCATCCATGGCTTCTATTCTCCTTCATGTTTTTCAGTCTGTGGCTGAAAACTCTCGTGAGATTGTTTTAACTTTAATCCCTAGTAAATAGAAATTAAAATTAAATGAAGAGAGTTTTGGCGTTGAGTTGGGTTTTTTCCTAAACTGGTGAAAATCTAACAATTTTGATTCTTATTTAAAGTCTCTTAAGTCTTGAATTTTTCAGGTGTTCAGTTGAATGCTCCTCTGCTGAGCATTTCACAAGAGGATTGGGAGGAGATTTGCTCTGCTCTTGGGGACAGCATCTTCCCCTTGAAGCCTTGCTCTCTTATGACGGGCAATACAAGGAAAGTGAAATTAACATTCAGTTTTTCTTCTGGACAGTCTGTCACTGGACCTGCATTCAAAGGGTTTGGATGGTACTCCTGAAAGCAGCAGCAAACCCATCCCAGTCCTGCTGGATACAGGGATGGTCCCATGGGTGGTCTTGGGTGTGGGGAGGATGGTGGAAATTCATCCAGTGCTATGGATAGCATATGGATATTTTCAGCTCACACTCTACATGAGGAAGATCATTTCTCAAAATAATTTCTCTGTTGATACAACTGTTGCTATTGCGTAATCGGCAAAGTTTTGAGTGTTTAAAGATGGATGGGAACGACTTTCCCATTTTTCTCAATCCTGTGTCTGCAAATTGAAGTAAAGGCTGGTTTTGGTCATCATACTCACATTCTTAATTTCTCATATTCAGTGTCTGGCACAAAGTACTTACTTATTAATATATTAAATAAGTTATTGGAATTGCTTTAGCAGCTTAAAATTTTAATTTCAAGCATTACATCTCCTTTAGGATCTTTATTATCTAAAACTCTGCCCTTTAGACCCAACATTTTTGGAAAGCAGGAGTATTTAAACTTAGCACAAGTGGATTTACTGGCATATGAAACATCCTGTGTGTTAAGGCAGGGAGCCTGTTCACTTATTCTACAGGTACAGCTGAGGCTCGCTGTGTGGGCTCGGCTCTTTGTATTTTGGGGTGGAACTGGATGTCTTTTTGCAGGAATGTGTCAACAGGGATAAGGGAGGAGGGAGCACTGAGGAAAAGGAGGGTCAGCTTTTAGTAAGTCAAACATTTGAAGTCTTTCTGGCTTGATCATTCTCATTGCTGCTAGAAGATGGCAGCTAAGGGGCTGGAAGACTTTGTTGTAAGGCTCAACACTTTTTATTAAAGCCACTATTGCAAATATTCATCCCACTTGGTAGTGGGAGGGAGATAATGCTCTTGCCCTTTCTCTGCACATTACAGGGAAGCTGAAAAGGCCACATACCTATTTTATCTTGTCCCATGCAAGCCAGCTTTGAAGCAAGATATAAGAGCTCTGAAACAACCCCTGCCATTCCATTTCATGACAGAAGAAGTTTGTATCTACCAACTTCCCAAACTTAAAAGATTAATTATAGCCAACAGCCTAAGCTGAACCCAGACTAACTCACTTGGTATATTAATCACTTGGAGGAACAGCATTGGGATTTTTATACAATGGCTATGTTTTGCCAGAATTTTTTGGAAGGAGAAGTTTTTCTCCAGAGAACCTGAGGAAGTGAGAAACCCACAGTTCACTGGCCAGGGATTGTCAGATCTATAATCTTCCAAATCAGGGATACACTGATGATCAGAGCAAGGCCCACAAAGTAATTTAAGAAGGGTGAGTGTAGCATAGGATGTTTAACAAAGTATCCAGCTGCAAAGCAATTGCTACCCAAAGAAACCTCGCAGATCAGTCCCTCTAAAGCCACCACGAGGATGCGGGGAAATTGACAAGGATTACCAAAAGGAGCCCCAAACAGATTATAATACTGGATACTAATATTTTTTACCAATGTCACTGAGATTTGCATTTTACACCACGTGTCAAAATGTGCCTTTACTTGACTATAGCAATGGATGTGACTTCAGAGTATGTTTACCAAAATGTTTACAGGGAGGTGCTGGCGGATGGTCTATTAGAGACTGTCCAGAGTAAGTAAAAACATTTTTGAATCCCCTTGATGATAGGCAGTAGTGTTTGGCTTGTTTTACAGAAATAAAACCCAAGTTTCTTCTTGCTAGGGCTGCTTTGCATCCTCTTCAATGGCAATAAATGCATCTCTTGGCAAAGGATGGATGCTTTGGGGAATCTTCCATCCTCCAAAAATTTGGATGTGCTCAGGCCCCCTGCAGTTGCCCAGCCTCGACTGTGAGGAGCAGTTGCCCAGCTTAGGAGCTGGGAGGAAGAGTTTGCTGGGGGTGTGCAGAGTATTTCAGTCCCTCTCAGTCCCTAGTTTTTGGCATGGATTGAAGATGGGTCTCACTAAGTAACTATGGCAGGTGAGAAGGGAAACCATTATTGTCCTGTAGCTGTGCTCCTTCTCTTTTGAGAGGTGCTGCTTTCAGCTGTCCCTCTGACTGCCTGCTTTTGCCCTCTTCTGAAAAACGATGGTGTTACAATGGGGAAGGTGCCCTTGTGTCTCCAGGCAGTGCCCATTGCCACCCCACAGCCAAGAAAACATTTGAGAAGAGCTTTTTGTGATGGGCGCCACCTGCCCCCTCCATATAGCATTGAGCTCTGTAGCTGAAAACATACACTTCAAAACTCCGTTTGAATGGTTCCTCAAAGGGCATCATTGGTCTTTAGACTTCTTTTAAAAGCATTTTTACCAGTTCTTGCAACCTTGCTGGGCTGAAGCAGCAGTGTGTACCTATACTTGCCTGGCCACATGATCACAATTAGCATTCATAAGAGTAGCTGGGATTTTTAGGGACAATTTATTTTTTGTTCTTTACCCTCAGAAAGTACATATCATCCTTCACTTGGGTTTATGCACTTACAGGGATGAAAGACCCTAAATCACTTCAGCAACAGCATGAGGAGTGGACAGTGTCACCCTGCCAACCCCCATGCTGCCAGTCCTCATCTGCTCACCGTTCACTGCAAGGAAAAAACCAGCTCTCTGCTTTGCTCCAATACTCTGGGAAAACCCTTTCCTAGGGAAACTTGCAGTTTCTATGTTCAGTGGCCACTTCGGCTATTTGGCCGGTAAGTTTTGAAAGAGCAGGGTGTTCAGGGTGAGCATACCAAAACACTGTATTATCCCAGATGTAGAGCCAGAGTCACAGCACAAAAAATGTAGGTGCTTTAGCAGCTACTGTGCAAGGAGGTAATGCTGGTTTATAAATGTATGCCATTTATACCTGAAATAGCCAGTTTTATACCTGATCTCACCATTCAGGCAGAGCTCCACGGGACCTCGGGGAAGCAGTGGGACAATACAGCAGCCGTGCCCACACCAGCATCACGCAGAGCTGGGCATCATTCAAGAGGCACAAAACATTCCCAGCAACAGCTTTTTTATTCCACTAGATGGTGCCCAGCCCTTGCTTAAGGATGTTGCTTAATCCTTTGGACAAGGGTGTGGTCAGGATTCAGGATGGGGGCGCCTGGGAGCTACACTGGGGCTGCAAACTCCTTAGTTCCAACCCTGCCAGGGGCGAGACCCCGAAACCACCCTCTTCATTTTCCAGGCAATCATGCCAAGCCCTAAATCCTCAGAGCATTGCTATAGTCCATAAATCTGGGGGTGTGAAGTGCCATGGCAATTCTAGGGGTGAGTCATCCAGCCCAGACTGGCAGCAGCCCTGTAGCACTTTTTAGTCTGAGCCGGATGGGCCAGCACAAGAGGTCCCTGAGCCCTTGGGGGTCTTCTGCATGCTGCCCTGAGCATGGAAAACTGCAGACAAAACCCTGCCACAGGCTGCCTAAATCTCCATGTTCCTGAAGCACTGAGACCAAGCTACATAGAGCAGCTTCCCAGGAAACATCAGGGCCTGATGTCCTGGTGGGGGCATGGTGGGCACATGCAATTTTTAACTTTTTCTGCTGGAGACCATGAGCAGTAGCAAAGCACAGTCCTGAGAGCTGGTAGTAACTTAGAGCACCAGTGAGACACACAATGTCCTGGTGTTCCAGGCATGAATCAACCATGTATGATCCTGATGTACCAAGTTGCTGCAAGAAGCTATGAATGTTCCATCTCTGGAAGCATTCAAGACCAGGTTGAATGTGGCTTTGAGCAACCTGATCTAGAGGGTGGCATCCCTGCCTATCTCAGGGGAGTTGGAACTAGATGATCTTTATGGTCTCTTCCAACTCAAACCATCCTGTGATTCTGCGTCCCATAACAGGATCTGCCACTTCCCTGCATGCAGGTGTGCAGAGGCCAGGGAAGCAGGCATTCTGTGAATACTTCACTGACATTGTGGCTTTTCCTGGCTGCTCCCACCTGCTCTCTGCATGGGCACAGTACTGGTGGTGAGTCCTCTCAGCATGTGCTGAGGCAATACCTCTCCCCTCATGGCTCAACGCCTCTCCCACTGTGACGTTCACTATGGCACACTGCTGAACACACTTTTAGCAGATTCTCAGACAGAAAAAGCAACCTGAAATTGCATAAACAGTGATTAACTTTGGGCACCACTGACAGCATGCCTCCAGCATGGTGAAGCCCAGCCAGGCCGGTGTATGGGGACCAGCGGCAGGAAGGCAATGGCACAGGCAGAATGTTATGGTGCTCCTGGAAGGAAAGTGTGGCCAGGAAATATACCATCAGGGGGGCATGATGGGGACTTTTTGCTGCGGGAGGTGGATGAACCAAGGGAGAGGATGTTCTAGGCACCTCCCTAGCAAGCCCAGGGACACCAGTTGCCCTGGAAATGATCTGATACGGTGGATGTGTGGGGCTTGGACAAATTGCAGTCCCACAGGAGATGGCAGGGCCAGGGATGTGCTGAGACCAGAAATCTCCTTACGCTCAGGCACCAGCCCAAGCTCAGCACGCTGCTTGTGGCAGAGTGATTGCCCTGAGTCCTGTTGCAAACACCAGTCAGCAGATCCTCAGGTACAGAAATGCCTTTATTTTCTCCAGTAGGCTGGAAACCGCAAGGACAGAGGATTTTTTTTCTCACTGCTTATTTACTTGCTTCGCATCAGTGCACAAACACTGTTACCCTAAGCCGTGTAGCATGGCTGCTGTTCCCTGGCTATCTAGCACAACACACCCGTGCATTCCTGCTGCTACACCATGTGCAGCCTCCCCCAGATTAAGAGCAGATAGCATGAACCAATGATTTTTGGCTCCTGGGTTGTGAAGCACCGTGTGCCCCCCAGCAACCTGCCCCTCACCTAGGCAAGAGCAGAGCCCGCAGTGGGGATGGCAAGGGAAAATGCGGCGTGTGGGACGTCCTGCTCCACCGCTGGAGCCTGCAGGGGTGAATACCGGTAGCGTCTCAGAGGGGCCCCTGGATCCAGCGGCCTTGGGGGTACCCTGGGGATTCCCACCCTGAGGGCTGCAGTCCCGTCTGTCCACTCTCGCTATGGCTGCCTCGGTCCCCCTCGGAGGACTGGCTGCTGTCGGCGCTCCCGAGGCCGGGATAGGGGACGTGGGGGCCGCCACCCGCCCCACCGAGGCTGTAAAAGGCCCGCTCGCGAACGTGGAGCTCGTCAGCGCGTTTCACCTGGTCCAGCTGCCGGCTGCGGCCGAGCGTCGCGAGGGCGCCCGGCGCCCCATCCCCCAGCCTCCTGCCATGGTGCCCGGGCAAGCGGCCGCGCCCAGCCTCCGGCACTGCTCTCCTGCCTTCTCCGCCTCGTCTCCGCTCCTGGCCCCTGCCTACTGCCATGCTGCCTGTGTCTTGCCCTGCTTGTGCAGCGGGGCTGACCCCTGCTTTAGTGGCATGCGACCTGCCCCCAGCATCACCATCATAACTACCAACACCTATCTGGGCCTCGCTCGACGCCCAGCTGCTGGATTTCCCACTTGGGGATGGTGCTTTGTCCGTCCTCGGTGTCTTGTCCAGCCCTGCTCCTCCTGGACGGACCCTCATTCCTGTCCCGGGCCGTGCCTCCACACGCGGGGGTCGGGAGGTGGCCGTCCTCACTTCCCCACTTCCTCCTCTGCCCAGCACAGTGCCCATGCCTGCCTTGTGGCTGCTGGCTGTCACTGATGGGGTGATGTGGTCGCCCTCGGTAGTGGCCGGGTGGATGCTGGCTCTCTCAGCTGAGACAGTGACAGCTGCCTCCATGTCACCCCACTGGCGGGGTGTCATGGTAGCCACATAGTCTGGCTTCCCCTTGGATCTCTGCCCCTCTCCTCTCACCTCATCATCATCTTTCCCATGGATGTTGGCCAGTGTGGGGCTGGTAATGTCACCACTAGTGACTCTCCAGGGGGCAGGGGATGGCAGTCCTCTGTCAACACCAATGGTGGTGGCACCATCTTCATCCTCTCCAGTGAGATGGCTGTCCCTGAGGCTGCTGGTGACACTGTCCCCATGGGTTGGGGTGGCTGTGGTGGCCAGTCTTTCATGCTGCCTGTAGGCAGGGATGCTGTCATCTTCACCATCACTGGGTGCTGCAGTGATGCCCAGCCTGGGAAGGAGGCTACTGGTTCCCACAGAGGGAAAGCCATCATCCTTCCTACCCACTCTGGCACCAGCCTGGGTGGTGTCCTGCTCCCTCACATGGATGTTGGCCCTCCCAATGAAGATGCTGACCTCGTCATCCTTGTCTGGAGAGACCTGGGTGAAGCCGGCAGCCCCATCTGTGCTGCCCAGACTCCCATGGGAGATGGTGACACTGTCTGAATCGGGGATGTAAGCGTATTCATCCACACCTGCAGCATCCACTTGGACATCCTCCATCTTCTCAGTGACAGACGACAAAGTGATGCCTCCTGTCCCTGTACCCTGCTTAATACCCTCCTGCCTTTGGCCAGAGACAGTGGCCCCACTACTGCCCTCATCCCCTGCCCCTCTGGTAGTAGGGGTCCTCCACCTCCCAGTGGTCACAGCTCCTTCCACTGGAACCACCCTGGGGGCACTGTCATCCTTGTCCTCACTCCTGACACCGGACCTGTTCCCTACCACAACCTCATTGGGGCGTTCACCCTGAGGAAGAATGGGAACACCGTTATCAACTTCCACCACCAAATCCAGATCACCGCTGCCTTCTGAGCTGGATATGGTGGGACCCATGCCACCACCACTGCCACGCGCTCGTGTGCCAGTGCCAGGGTGAGGACTGGGACCATGCCTGCTGATGCCTGAGGTGCTGCGGTTTTCAGGCTTGAGGACAATCCCATACTCGATTACTTTGGTGCTGCTGTTGTCACTGTGCTCTGGAGCTGTCCCAACCAGTGGTGGCTCCTGCCTGGCATTGTCCTCATCCAGCCGGTGGCTGGGGATGATACTCTGGTGGTCAGCCTTCTCTTTCTGTGCAGTACATACAAGAGAGAGGTCAGGATGAGGGATGGCTGCTGGGGGCACCGCAGCCAGGCCAGGGTCCTGCAGTGTCCCCTGGCCACCTCCTCACCTTTATCTGTGTCTGGTTCCTCCGTGTTGAGAATGAGTAGACATATTTGAAAATGTAGAAGCCATGCTTGGTGTTGCAGCCTTTCAGGAGTATCTGGTGGGGAAGAAAATAACCAAACCCCACAGTTTTCTTATTAATTGCATAGGCAGGAGTTTATCTTTCTGTGTCTGGTACAGCAGTAGGGTCCCACACCAGTACCCACTGAGGCCCCAGGAGGTGGCAGAGGGATACATACCCGGAGTTGTCCCACACAGTTCCCAGCAGCTCTCCCAGGCAGTGGTGGTGGCACCTGTGGGTAGGAAAACACAGGCATCAAACACTGCCCGCATCCAGGCAGGTGCCAGTGCCCATTGCTGGCCACACACCCTTCCCAGTGTTCAGGGAAGGGCAGGAAAACTGCATTGATAAGCCAGTAAATTCTCAGGCACTACCTAGGATGCTGACTTAAAGACAGCAGTAGTAGGAAAAGTTAAAACCCTATTTCCAGGGTCCAAAAAGTATTGTGAATTTTACTACAGCATGGTTGTATTACATGCTAGCTTTCATAGGGTATTGTTGGTCTGAAAATATTTTCCTGGACACTGCAGAGGATTTTATTACAGAGTATTTTTAATACACAGCACCACTGCTCACAAAAGAATGCTCCAGCTTACTGCTTGGATCTGCCTGTAATAGGAGTCTGGAGCTGGTTAACTGGTGGGGTTTCCCGGTGTTTACTGAGCTACTGAGCAGCAATCTCTGTGTCCTCACAGTACATGCTTGTAGGCTTCCAGCTCTCCCTGATTATCCTGGCATCTCTTGGCTGGTATTGGCAAGTGCATCCCTCAGGGTTGAGGGACCTACTGGTGGGAGCATCCTGTGAGTCCCACAAAGCCATTTCAGGCATTCCCTATGTGCCAGAGTGAGAGATAGACCCATGGAGGGGAGTAATTTTTGATTTCAGCAAAATTAGTCACTGAAACATCCCAAGCCCAGCTGAAGGGGCAGAAACACACTCAAAAGTATTGAATATTCCCAGGTTGTTTCATTGTTTGTGAACAGTATCAAAGGCTCAATTACAGCTCTGGTTACACAGCATAGTATTAACTCCCTTCTGTGCCCCTATCTGAAAAGCAAATCTGTGCTGATTTATTGCCTTCCTCAGGGCTACCCTGCTACAGACTGGGTTATGAGAGCTTGCTCTGGGAGGGTTAAAAGATACATGGGAGGGGGAAGGAGCCCATCCCTTAGGGAAGACAGGATTTCCCTTCTCCTTACCCGGACAAAAAAGCAAAGCTTATCTAGGAGATGACTTTCACTCTAGCTGTGTATTTTGTATGCTGAGCAACAGTTATGCAAGACAAAAATGGCTGATATTATATTCATCTTAGTCTGCCCTGTTTTTAATTAAATCTCTCAAAATTTCACATTAGGAGAGCTGGAAAATAATTGCAGGCACCCCTCTGACCACTGTTCCCCATCTGGGTAAGATGAGCATCCTTCCCACACCTCCCTTCCTGTGGCTTGGCTCAGGCTGTTCACAGTCCAAAATCACTGGGCAGATCCCAGATCCATGGAATTCCGGGGAAAGAGATACAGCCACCCAGATGGACACTTGTGCAATGCCCTGATTGCTAAACTGAAGGGACATGCTCAACCACTTCAGTACTAATATATATTTTTCCTTCTGGGCTCACGTCTGCTGTTCACCTTAATCCCTTCCCCAGGCATCAGATGTGGTGTATGCAACTGCAACCCATGTTTTCCCACTGCTGAAAACATGCTGGGATGCACTGGATAGTACATGCCACACTTCCAGCAGTATGCTGGGAACTCAGGAAAAGCCATACTCACAGGTGTGGCGAGGGCTGTGCTGAGCAGGCATAGGCACACAAGGGTTGCTTGCATCGTGGACTGCTCCTGGAGGCACAAAGTGAAGCATAGCTGTGGTTTGTCTTCCTGGGATTTGTGGCCATCAATAATCCTGGTTAGCAGCAACATAAAAGCTCCTGCTATCCCAAAGCCCCCATGGCAGCAGGGTTTTCCAGCACCCCCAGCTTTTCTCAGGCTTTGTGGTGGCCCTTGGCATTGTCCTGCCTCTGCATTCCTCGCAAGAAGGGTAAGTCTCTCATCATGTGCATAGGGCACAGCTAGCAACTCTGAGTGGGTACTCTGACACTGGCTATTAAAACTTCTAACTCCCTCTGTCAAAGCAGCTTGGGTGGATATGTGCTATAAATGATCCTCTAAAGTTTCTGCAAGCTAAAATGTTCATAAATAGGAATTAAGAAAGCAGCAGGCTTTCACAGCACTGATAAACGGCAGGAAGCAATAGCTCCATTGGCCAGTAATTCTCATTTCACCCAACCACCCTTCCTTGGGCTTGCAGGTCCATCCCAGAGACTATTTTTAGCCATACCATCATTGCTGCAGGAAATACCAGAAGAAAATTCATGCACAAGGATCAGCAGTGCAAAGCAATGTAAGCTCAAGAGATGTACGCAGCCAAGGATCGAGATGTCCCCGTCCCCACTGCAGCTTGCCCAGAGTGAAAGCAGGAGAATCCTTGCTCGGGAATAACAGAGCTGAAGGGCTAGGAAGAGACAGGGCAGGAAGCTAGGCAAGAAGATTACCTTTTCCCGTTGGAGGCAAGCCCGCGTGGCAGATCGTGGAGCTCATGCCCGCTTTGCTGAAATTTAAAGTTGGCCCCGGGTGCACAGAGCCAATCAGCTCCTGCCCAGGGACATTTGTCAAATCTGGAAGCACCCGCAGATAAGCAGGGGGAGTAATTTCCAGCTAAAAATGTGTTTGTGGTAAAAGACAGCTATCAAATGTTCCACCTAGCTGGATAAACAGAAAGCACCATTTATAAATATCTGTTCTGAAGGCAAAATTGCTTGATGATTAGCATAGAACTAAGTGTGGCGCACGTCCAGCTTGTTTATTGATAAGAGGGTATGCAGTGGGTCTTGGCTTGCTCACTGTGACCAACGTGGGAAAGCTGGCAGGGCTGCAGAAATGGAAGGGCAATATCCAGAGCCAGGCCTGGTCCTGGCCCTTTGGCATAGAAGGACCAAGCTGAGAGCCATCATCATGCTGTGTCTTTTGACACTTGCTTTTTAGGTTTCATCCTCAACCCTCTGAGCTAAACCTGTGCAAGTGCAGAACAGAGTGGCAAAAAACCAAAAAACATGCATATTTTTTCATGCACTGCTTGCACAGATCCCTTTGTGCCCAATTCATTACAAAGTGCTACAAGGGTGTGCACGATGTAGACTCTCCTTCTCCCCACCTCTACTTTTAGTGGCACTGCTGGTCACCTACACCCTACAAAGAAGGATTCCCATTGCTGTAGCCAGCTTGGCTCAGGTGCTCACTGTGGTGGTGGTGACAGTAACTCCCATCCCACTCCCCACTCTGCCCTAACCCAAACCCTGGCAGCTGGCACGACTGCCGCATTATCACCAGAAACACTTAAACCATCGGCATCCAGCCTCAAGCAGGAGCAAATCCTGGAGCCGGCGGGAAACTGACCCTTGCCCACTGGCCAGGGAATGGCAGTCAGATGCCACCCCACAGGGCAGCCAGCCTATGTGCCTTGGCTCCTGGAGGAGAGCCTTTGCCAGATACCTGGGGGGCTGACGCACACAGGACTGGGCTACACACCCTGTGGGAGCAGGACTCGGCCCCTGGCAGTGCCAGGGCCCTTTGTCCACGCCAATTCCCTGACGTCTCTGGGCACCCCCTGGGGATGTGGATGATGTGTCCCCATACCAGCAATGAGTCCATGCAGGACTCCCCAGTGCCACCATAGGGATTTGTCCCTGGCTGTGCCCATGCTGCAGGCAGCACCTCCTGCCTCCCCAGAAACTAAAGTCTGGCTTTGGCTTACGGAAGCAGTTTTGTACAATGGCCAGTGAGTTGCTGCTGCAGGAATAGACTAGTTCTGCACTTGGACCTGCATCAGGAGCTGAATTCAGGTTTCCTTCCTAAGAGTGCAAGGTACCTGCCATAAACTGTGCATTGAGGGCCATCACTATTCCAAAAGGGTAGCATCTGCCTGGAACCCAGTGGGATTTGTTGTATCTCTATCCATAATGCAGATTACCAATTGGCCAGGGACACAATCTTCTTGGGAAGTGACCCTGGGCAGCAATTCTGATGACTCCCAGCCAGGCATCCCCATTGCTGATGGAGGAGGGGAGTGGATGCACCACTGTCACTGTGACAACCTAGGAATAAGGCTGTGTGACAGGGACATTTTGGTACACTTGCAGTACCGATGTTCAAGACACACATCCAAGTTTCCCAGCCTTGTACCCACATACCTGGTGCAGGGATGCAGAAGCAAAGTCCTCATTACACGGGTGTGCATCTAGTGATGCATAGAAAGAGAAATTATTAACATTGCTTATTGCCCTTATTAACATACCTCTGTGACGTACGACCAGTGTGTGGTCAGGCCATGGGAGGCACATTACCAAGGAATGAAAGATGTGGTAAAATTATCGCTGCTTACGTATTGGAAATTCACATCAACTTTACATAAAACATGGCTGTAATCCCACAGTGGTGTCCCTAAGAGAACCCTTTCATTTTTCAGAGGGGACTCTACAAAGGCCTTCCAAGTTAGCCTTCCCTCTTTTCATGTTCATCTGAGCTGGAATAATAACATTCAGTCCTAGGTACCATGGGCAACCATAGCCCCATAGCCCCTCACCAAGTGCTGTGCTGCCCCACTGACCCCAGAAAATTTGGCAGCAAACCTTTTGTCACCAACAAGCTCAGTTCAGCTGCTTTATTTCATTTCATTTCATTTCATTTCATTTCATTTCATTTCATTTCACTTTGCAAGATACTAAAAGAAAACAAAACAAAAAAGCCTGGGATGGAGCCAGTGCACATGGCAAGCTGCCTGGCATCCCCTCTGGCGTGCGGTGGCTCCAGGAAGCCTTGGGATGCACCCTCCTGAGTGGCTGGGGCACTCCCCTCTCTTACTGGCTGTAGTAGTAATCCTGGCCATATATATTGTATCCATGTCCTTTGTAGTAGCTGTACTCATCCTCGTAGGCCCGGTAGCTGTCGCCACGTGTGTACTCATCAAGTTCCTCGTACCCACCCTCAGTGGTGCCCTTGTCCCCCCAGCTGTGGTCCCTGGCTGTTACATCGTACTCCCATAGCTCCCCAGCTGTGGTGGCAACTGTGGTGGCATCTGTGGGTCCCCCATCATCCATAATGGTCGCCTGGGTCATACCCTCCTCATTGGTGGTGCTTGTGATGGTGGTGGCTTCAGTTTCCTCCTCCTTCTCCTCCTCTTCCTCTTCTTCTTCCTCCTCCTCTTCCTCCTCTTCCTCAGCTTCAACAGTGCCCTCCTCAGCCACCACAGTGTCATTGCCATAAGCTCCAACACCCTCTGTGGTATTGGTGCTTGTGCCATTGACACCACTCTCGTTCTCATCTACTACTTCCTCTTCTTCTTCCTCTTCCTCTTCTTTCTCCTCTTCCTCCTCATTTTCATCGCTATCTTCATTTTCAGAGTCTTCCCCCTTGCTGGCAGTCCTCTCCCTGATCCTTTTTAGGGTCCCTTGGCAGCCCTTGCTCTGGCAGAGGGAAGAGAGCGCAGCATTACTCAGATGTCAGGAGGCAGCAGCTCCATGAACAGAAAGACACGTATGGGCATAGCTGAGCATCTCCCCACACCTTGTACAGCAGGACAGTCTTTTTGGGGGCACCCCTTCCAAACCCAAGTTAATGCCCAGAGCTTGGTCCAGCTATGGCTATTTCCACAGCAGCTCCCTAAGCAGAAACAGGGTGCAAGGCATCCCATGGGTGCAAGCAAACATGCAATGAACAGCCCCCTCTCCATGGGTGCTCCCTCCAGCTCCCAAAACCACACCTGCTGAGGGGATGTGATGTCTCCTCCCAGCACACCCTGGCAGTCCTCAGGGGATGCTCCAGCAGAGTGTCCAGCTGCCTTGGTGCCAGCATAATATGGTTCCTGCAGGGACAAGGAGAGGACAGGGCAGGGGGTCAGCAGCTGGAGTGGAACGCAGGCTTCCCAGCAGTGAGAGTGGTACAGAACATCCACACACAGAATTTGGGCATTGATCTGAGTTCCCTGCTTTCCCATAGGTCTTGTTCCAGGCTGAAATGGAGAAGCTGCAGCAGGGCAGCTGGAGCTGTGCAATTAAGAGGTGGTGGCTGGAGACGGGTGTTCCCATTCTGTCTCCATGTTTTGCTTTGCCAAACATCTAAAGGTTTTCTTCTGAAGTTCTGCTTCAGTACTACTCCCCCAGTTTCCCATAAACAACGAAAGCCACAGGCACACTACATGTGGACATACAACACGTCATATGTGGATAGTCAGTGAGGGTATGATGGCTCAAAGCCAGGCATGAGCCCAAGCTCCACCAGCAATCAGCCATCGGCAACACTTGGCCCCAGAGATCAGCAGCAGAGCAAGGCTCTTAGTGGGATGCATGGCTTAAAAAAGGAATAACCCAAATGCAAACAGAGCCTGGAGCACCCACAGAGGAAGCACTGGTGGGGCGGTTGACCCAGTGCCGAGTCTGGGAGGAGGAGCTTGTTGCCACCAGCGAATGAGCCCACCCATGGCAGGGAATGAGATGAGTGCTCTGGGCAATCCCTGCTGCTTGCACACCCAGACCAAGGACACCTACCCGGGCATTTTAAGCCACCTCAGACCTTGAAATATGGGTGCACCTGATGGCAGAGAAAATCCAGGCTACTCTCCTCTCCAGGAGAGCCATCAAATTGCACAGTGCAGTCAGCTGTGCCAGTGGAAGCAATGCTCCCCATCCAGCAGCCAATATAACAGTGCTTTTTACATGTCTGTAACTGACGTTGGGGCCTTTCAGCACAATTCTTCTTGCTGACCACCCTGCCAGTGAAGGCACATCCCTACATGGGAAAAGGTACTGCTCTGGTGCCCTTAAATTGAAAAGGGCAGACCTAAAGAGCAGCTGCATTCCTGCATGCCACTTTATTTCTTGCTGAGAAATGAAATTCCACCTTTTGCTGCCCATTCCACTACTCAAATTTATCCCTAGAGATTGCAGTGGTAGGGGAGAGAAACAGGTAAAATTGGGCAAATTGCAGGGAGGTGCCAGGGCTGACATAAGGGCCATCCCATGCTATACCCCAAGCCCTGGCAGGCCTCTAAAGTGGGGTTTAAAACCAGATTCCCTGACTTTCATTAAATAACTTTTAAAAAAGAAAACAATAAAAGACTTGGTTAGGTCTGACAAAAAGGTTTCTAAGCATACCAGATTTTTATTTCAAAGCACCTGCGTGCCTGAGACTATTTTTAAGCACTTGCAGCCCTGTGAGACACAAAAGATCTTTGTAACCCCTTATGTATAAGTTTGGACCTGGGTGACTCTCACAACTACAGAAGTGCCCAAGCTCATACTGATCCAGCATACAGGAGCAGCTTCACCATCTGACTGGTACAAATTTTACTTTCCCAATACAGCATCAGTTTGTGTCACTCCACAGACACACATGCAGAGCATAACTGGATTTTCCATAGGGATTTTCTCAGCGCTATAGGGGCAACAGACCCTGAAAGAGGAAGCACTTTCTTCCTTGTGTGAACCTCTTTGCTTCTGTCCTTTGGCCTGTCCTGCTCCTTTCTGAGGCTGGAAATGAGTTCCCAGAGTGTGGGAACCCAGGATGGAGGGAAAACCCAACACCAGAGAACTTGTCTCAGGGTTGTTTGGTGTAACCTCTGCCCAAAAAGAAAAAGGAAAGCAAAAGGAAAAAAAGCAACAAAAATAATAAAAAAGCATCCCAGAGTACAAAATCCAGTTGTACCCAGAGTGCAAGTCTGTGGGTGGTCAGTGACCACAAATGCTGATGAGCAGAGACAACAAAACCCAAGAAAGTTCCCAAATTCCCGTATTTGTTTTGCAGGCTGCTGGTTTGCCATACTCACCCCCCCTTCCTCCTCCTCTGAGCCATCCCCCTCTTCCTCGGATGAGTCACTGCCCTAAGAAGAGGGAAAACCAAGTTGGAGGCAGGTAGTGGAGGAGGCAGTGGTGTCACGAGTAAAATGTTCTGTGCCCAGGCCCACAGGTCATGCCCCCACCTCATGTGAGCCAAAATCTCTGCATTTGGAGGGTGGTGAAGCAGCAGCAACCCCTCGGAAGCACCTACCTGGTACTGTCGCTGTGGGGGATACACATAGATGTATCTGTACAGGTAATGTCGGTGCCGGGTCTTGAAAACCTACCAGGAGAAGGAGGAGGAAAATCCCATCTGTCTGGGGCCTTGAGTACAGGAGCCACCAAAATGTGCTCTTCATCAAGATCAGCCCCACGTGGGACTGGGCATGCAGGGTGGGGCAGACCCTACCGCGTTCTCTTCTGAGTTGTCTAGCTTGGGTTGCCACAGCCAGCTCTTGACCTGGGAGAAAGGGTGGGTTAGTATGAGCACCCCACCAGCCCCAGCAAAGACGGGAGGTCCCCCCCTTGCTTGGCACTCACCGAGAAGGCACATGCCATCCCCACCAGGCATACAAACACCAGGACACTCTTCATGACTGCTGTCTCTAGGAGCACCAAAACACATTGAGGGCTTGCTTTTTAGCTAGAAAGAACCAACACCACTTCAAACCATCCACATGTCAGTGTCCACGTGAGTGAGTGAGGAGAAGAATGGCTAACCTCCCGCCACTTCTTAGTGGGGTCACCCAACGCCTCCTTAGACCTAATTCTTTATTTTCTTTTTCTTTTTTTTAAAGATCTCTCTCAATTTCCATGAATACATTTTGTTTTTTCTAGAAGCCACAAAATATCAGAAAAGCAAGTTTCACCATGTAGTGGACTCAAACTTTCCTGGAGTAGGATGACTTATTCCTGCTTCCCTGTTGCCTTTGAGGGAGGGGAGAAAGCCAAGCCCCACTGGACATGCAACAGGAGCAGCTGGGAGCACTGCTCACTGCAGCTGCTTTCCCATAGCTCCAATACCTGCTTGGGCTCTGCCCAGGGAACAGTACTCCTGGGAATTACACCACAGACAGTTTAACCTCACTGAGGAAAAACAAACAAGCAAGCAAATAATGGAAATAATTGGCTTCTACAGCCTGCCATTGGCAAAAATAGCAGTGGCAAAGCACCAATGCACGAAGCCCCCCAGAGGCATAGCTGGAGGGGACTTGGCTCTGGGCAGGTCTGAGCTGCACAGCCAAAGCACCAAAACACAGCCTGCCCTCCTCCATCAAGGAGCAAGGAGCACACCCAGTCCTTCCAGCTACACCCCAGCCTTTCCCCAGGGAGCTACACTCCCAGCATCCCCCTGAACTCAGTCAGGCCCACTAATCTTCCTTTTTCCTACCCTTCCTCTGCCTAAACCCAGTATGAGCTGTGCTTGTAGGGAATTGTTATTACATTTATCTGTGTTCCAAGTTTCCTTAATTTTGCTTAACTCAGGCTAGAAAACAAGTGGCCTCAAGCTTCCCTGACCTCACAGCAAGACTCTGCATGCTCATCTCCTCCACCCAAGCACTTCATGAAGCCATAGACCCAGGAAAGGACTAAAAGCAGTACCCCATCCTGCCAGCAAGCTCAGCCCCCCCCCATCTCCCTGCAAAAAGCAGACATCAATGTACAACTCAACTGGGAAAAGCAACAGCAAGCTTACCCTGCCCCAGCACTGAGAGCTACCCACGGAGTCAGCTGGCACAGATTTCCTCCCACTGCTGCCCTGCTGGGATATAAGGTCTGACTTTGCCCCCCCCCAAGCCAGTCACCGCCCTGCCCGGAGTGACGCCAGCTCTCCAGCATGCACCAAAAACCCTCCAAAACTTCAGCCTTGGCAGATTTGGTGCACAAACATAGCATCCGTTGCTGCTGCCAAACCCAGAGAGGTTTACACTATGCTGCTTAATTGAGGGTCTGGCCTTGGATGAGCGGCTGGGAGGCTGAGAGTATAATAACACTCTGGGTTTTAATTAAAATAAATATTTGGAAATCTGTTCCTGGGGGTATCCACCTCTCTTTTTGGGAAATTCTGTCACTGTTTTTTCAAGTAGACAAAAAGGCCAACCTCAAAGGCCTGGCTCCACATCACTTGGGCAGGGCTATTAGGCCAAAAAAAAGCTAAATCCAAACAAATCCCTCTCCAGGATGCCTGCAGAGGCCTTGATAAGGGCAGGGAAAAAGGGGACTCAGATACAGGTGTCACCAGTACCCATTTGAGAGCCATTTCCACCACAGTGGTGCTGCAAAATGCATGTCTGCATTGTTTCTAATGCCCTACAAACTACGCAGACCCATACATGGGCCAGCCCAGTCCCTTGCCCTCAAAAATCAGGCATTGCTCAACTGAAATCTGTGTATGTCCCCAGCAGTAACTGCCTGGAGGTGGAGGGAAAATTAAAAAAACCCACCCACATGTGCACTCAAATCACACTGGAGACCTTGGTGGCAGGATACAGCAAGCTGGGGTGCTGTCCCCAGCACCCACCTCTGCATGAACATCTTTTCTCCTTTACCTATATTTATCATTACCTGCTTGGATTTCTGTCACCCAACTCTCTAGTGCACCTCTGCTCCCTCTTTCCCAGATTATTTTTGCACCTCAGCAAAGGCCCTTAAGTTCCTGTTGATAATTGCTGATGGAACATTACGCACATAACTTTTTCCTGGGGAGGGAGAGGTCCCCCATAGCTCCCCAAGGGTCCAGCAGCCCTGGCAGCAGGCCATGTCACATGCCCACCATGCAACCCTTGGAGCTGCAGGGCACAGCTGCCCCATGGGCTTCAAAGCCCCTTGTATCACTATGAAGAGTCCTAATTATAAGGGAGGCCTGGAGCTGGTTGTGATTTTCAGCTGACGCCTTGTGCCAGGAAAACCCACACACAAAAAAAAGAAAAAGAAAAAAATCCCAACCATGCAGTTTTTCAGTGCCAACGCAGCACTCTCTGATACAGAGAATCAGTATTGTCAGGATTCCCATATCCTCCCATCTCCATGGAGCTGGAGCAGCTGGAGGGGCTGCCCTGCTGGGAGTAATGCAGGGCATTCAGAGTAGATACAGCACTGTTTCCCATTGTCCCCTACCGTCCTAAGATGCCTGGCCTAGGAAAGCAGTGAGCATGTGCCTGGCTTTGAGCTTAAAATTTCATCAGGGCTTGGGAACAGAGAGTCCTGGTGGGAGGCAATTTTTAATGTAATTAAAGGCCTTCTGCTACAGGCTGCTTAAAAATATGATGGAAAACTGACTATAAAAACACATATTTCACCCAAGATCCCTAAAAAGCACCAGGATAATTAATGTGTGCCCAAGTGCCTTGTGCAGCCAGCACCTATGTTTAGCTCCTGGAGCAGGTGCTGCCTGGGCAGGCCACCAGCAGCAGGAACCTCACCGGCACTGTGGGGGTAGATCAGCAGGGAACTCAGCCAGCACATCCAAACAATTTCCATCTGAAATTCATTTTTTATTATTATTTAAAAACATATCACATGGCAGGTTTGGAGTATTAATCTTGGTCTCTTAATGCTTTTCCAAGAACTCGATCTCTCCATGGTGGCAGGGCTTGGAGGGATCAGCCCTTTGTCTGAAAGGAATCTATTATTAAAAGCGATAGCCGGCTTTGACAGCTTTTTGAAAATTATCTCACCTTGCTGGAAACAAAACAGAACAGCTTATCTGCCTCCAAAGGACGGGGTTTTAACCAGCGTGGTCTAGTGGAAGGTGGGGCTTGCCCTAGCCACTGGCTACATCTTTGTGCTGTAGCTTGCACCTAGTGAGGACACCCTCGTATGGTTTGGGTGTACTTGCCTGAGCCCTGGGGACCTCAGGGTCAGAGTGTCCCTGTCTGGCTCGGGCTAACACGGCTCCTAAGTCCAAATTTAGTTATTATTTTTGCAAGGCGGTAAATGAGCAGAGCAGAGTGCTCCTGTCCTGCCTGGGCACACTGTGGGGCTGAGACCACACCATCTTATTTCCACGCCCTGGAGCTATTCTGAAAGGAAACCTCAGGGCCAAAAATAAGTAAAGAAAACAAAACCAGAAGGACACTTTGAGTGTGGTGGGAAGAGACCACGGTGCTGCTGCAGCTAGGGAAAGGGGCACCCCTGCCATGCAGCCAGGGCACCCCAAAAGCCTCTATAGGGGTCACCTGAGGCAGAGCTTGCCCTAGCTTCCATGTCTGCCCACGTGCTGTCAGGGACAGGAGTGTTTGTACCTTGGTTACCAGCTGGGGAGAGAAGTGATGAGCAAGAAGAGGGAGCGGCAGCATAAGAATAAGGAATGCCTCTCTTTCCCCTTACCTCTCTGAGCACAAATGCAAATGAGCATCAGCTGCGCACACAGTTTGTTCTTTTGCCAACATTAAATTTTAGAATAAAAGTGTGAGGGGAGAATATCTAAAATGCACCTTGTATCAGTCTCCATTATCATTATGTATTATTTTCCTTTTTCTCTGAGCAGAAACCAGAAAAAGGAGATGAATTCTACTTACATGCCTGGCAAAATGTGGGCCAGGAGTAGCTCTGTAATGTGAGCACTTTTAAGCACCTTGAACTCTGGGAACAAAACCCAGCAAATAACTGAGGCTAGGTTGCAGCGTTATCACAAATCCCAGACTCGCCACCACCTAGACCCTCACATGTTTGAGCAATATCTGTATGTTGGATCTCCTCAGTTTTTTTCAGGAACAAGAAACACTTCATCAGCCAGAGTAAGTCACCAGGTCTGGTCCTCCCACCTGTCTCTTCCTCCATCCACATGTGAGAGCTCTCAAACATATCCTCAGGAGAAAAACCCTCCCCCAAAAAGCCTTAATTTCAGGAGGCAAGCAGGAAGATAGCCTGTGTTGATTGCAGAAATAACAATTAACAGCCTGCACACCCAGCTCAGGAAATGAGCTCTCTAACAAAGTTAAATCAGTGTCCCTGGACCTTTAGGCATCTGGATGGTGTGGAGGCACATTGCTTCTGTGCTGCACTGGTTATGGCTGCCTACGTCCCTCCTGCTGCCCACACTGCTTTAACTTGGTAAAACCCCTGAGTCTGGGATTAAAAAGGTCCCACTTGCAGCAGAGGTGGAGGGTGCTGCATGTGTGAGCAGGAACTGCTGCTCTTGCACTGGTTATTTGTTACTGTGTACACACATGAGTTGCAGAAGACTGATATATGAATCTACATATCATAGAATACTTTGGATTGGAAGGGACCTTAAAAGCTCATTTAGTCCCAATCCCCTGCCATGGGCAGGGACACCTCCTGCTAGACTAGGTTGCTCAAAGCCCCATCCAAACTGGCCTAAATGCAGTGTCTTCTGCAAACAGTACCTGAATATTCAGGTACTCATTTCTTTGGAAGCTTTCATACTGTCATGAAACTACTTTTGCTCTGCAGGTGAAACAACATCAGGTCTAGGACAGAAATGGCAGGTGTTGCCTCTGTCCCCTAGGTGCAGGTTCAGCCCCTGTGTTCAATAACCTGATGCCTTCTGCTAAAACAGCTCTTTGCAGCTTTGCATTTCAAGGTATGAAAACAGGAAAAAAACTGAACTGCAAACCACTTGCTCACTCTGCAGCTTTAAGGTTTCCATCATGAGTTTGGGGAGTGCGGTATGAGAAGATTTAAGGTTTCCATCATGAATTGGGGGGATGCAGTACAGGTGGAGGCCAACATTTGCACTTTACTTGTACCATCCTGTGGTGCCTGGCTCCTTGGGGCAGGGCTGAGAGGACCATAAAACTCCATGACCACAGGACAAGGCTGAGCCAGGAATGGGAAACTTACTTGCCGTCAAAGTGCATGGAAGTAAAGGTAGCTGGAATAAAAATTTCCTTTGAGCATTCAAAAGGTTTGTAGCATTCTGGGGTTTCACTGAGGTCAAAAGATTGATGGCCTCGGTGATTCCGTCAGTGGTTTTTCCTCCCCATTGAAAAAGGCAGAGAAATGCGATCAAACTCTCCTGGCCCCACTGTGTGCTTGGAGAGGAGTGGTTCCCACCACAGAATTCCATCACAGGGGGCACAGAAGACACAATCTCGTCAGACCTGAAGGGCGCCTACAAGAAAGAGGAAGAGAAGGGCATGTAGTGACAAGACAAGAGGGGGATGACCTCAAACTAAGAGAGAAGGTTTAGATTCAATACGAAGAAGAAATTCTCTGCTATGAGGATGGTGAGGCACAATTCTTTGCTATGAGGATGGAACAGGTTGCCCAGAGAAGTAGCAGGTGCTCCATCCCTGGAAGTGTTCAAGACCAGGTTGGATGGGGCTACGAGAAACCTGGTCTAGTGTCCCTGCCCATGACAGTGGGGTTGGTTTGAGATGGTGTTTAAGATCTCTTCCAACCAAGACTATTCTGTAATTCCGTCATTGCTTCTTTCACAGATACTCCCATTTTTCTAAAGACAAACACAAGCCAAAGAAAAGTCCTACAGCCAGCTGTGGAACTCAGATCACCATGAGAAGCCCAGAAAACTTGTCTACACTGTCAAAAAAAGGCACTGCTTTATGGAGAGGTGATTTGTAAGTGCATGGCTTTCTGGGAATATCCTGTTTCTCCCACCAAATCCAGGAAAATAATGGGGTTGAATAAGTACAGCTTGTGTGCCGTGGCTGCCCCAAATTCAGCTGTCACAGCCAGGCTCAGCACTGCTCCCTGCCACCACTTCAGCCACATCAGCTGCTTATTAAAAATAGAATTTTTTCTTCTTGGAAAGGACAAAAAATAACAACACAAGAAACCTTTCTTTAAGATTGTGCAATCTTATGTTTTCAAAACCCCAGATGGATCCAAAAATACCTGCTTTAAACTCCAATGCTGATTTCTGGGTAAATCACTGCATTCATCTCTGGAGGCCACCCCCAATGCACAAAGAACGTCATGTGGGTGGATAATAAAAGCATACATTGACGTGGGCATTTTTTATCCCTGCCTAACCCATTGGGAAAAACTGATCCTGACAACTTCATCACATAATCATCCTGAAACTGGAGGCAGCAACATCTCCAGTGATGGCAGACAGAGCCTGTGGCTTACCTTCCCAGCTGCTTGTCCTGCCAGCCCAGCACCAGAGAGCAGGAGTTTTGCCCTCTGATGCTCACAGTGCACAGACACATGGCACAGAGACCAAATACACAAACTCCTAAAAATGCCTTAAAATCCTCCAAGAGAGCATCTTTTGGTCACACTCCCTCTGTCCATCCAGAACCTCACCCTGTGAAGTCCTGACCATCATCAAGCCCTTCCAGATGCCAAGCAGGGTGGCCCTACTCATACACGGATGAACAGCATTTGATAGGGATAGTCCAATGCCACCAAGTGCCCCCAAAACCTTGCAAATGTCCTTGCCAGGTTCTGGGCACATCCTTGCATGGACCAAACACAAGCAGCTCCCTCCCTGCGGCCAACTGGGAGGTATTCCCAGAGAAGGGCAATGCCCAGGAGGGATGGTCCCGTGGCAAGCTGTCCTGGCAGGACTGACAGGGAGCAGCCAGCCCTGGCACCGGTTCCCTGGTTTTTGGGGAGCAGCCAGCCAGTGGGAGGTAAGTGCTGGGTGTTGCTGGCCAGGACACAAATGCAGCGGCAACACGTCCCCAGGAAGTCACGTGAAGGGGGCCCACGTGTGAGGCAGCACAGCCGAATGCCCTTGGACTTTTTTGCAAGGCGCTCGTGCCTTCCGCTCACGCTAAACCCAAATCAATTCAGATTTTCTCTCCATGCATGTAATCAGAAGGACAGGGACACGCAGTCCCCTGCCCAGCTGTGCCAGGCTGCTGTGCACCCCGGAACGACTCCCACAATGATGAGGATGGACACATGGTCATGCATATATTTGCAAAAAGCGGTTTCACTCCACCCCCGAAACGTCTCGCCCGTCCTGCTCGGAGGCTGGCCTCGCTGTAGAGCTGCACTCTTCCTGGAGGGATCCGAAAAAGAACTGCTCCACTCCCACCAGCCGTCGCTAAGCAAACATCGCCTCCGATGTCCCCAGGGATGTGACCTAGCCCTGCGACAGAGGCGGCACCAGAACGTCGCCGCTGGTTGAGCAGCAGCACCGCTTGCTGGTCACGGCAGAGCTCCCAGCCCTGCCTGCCCTGCATCAGCAAACATGTCATTACTACAGCTTTAAACCACAGCGACAGGGATGTGCCCAAACCCTTTCGGATGCAGACAAACCCACACTTGCTGTCTTTCATCCCAGAAGTGGGGCTGCACTCCAGAATTTTGGTGCCCACGACCCTGACAGGCATCACTGCCATCACAGCATCCTCAACTATTCACACAACTGATGTGAGGGGTCCAAAAGATAAGGGCCAGGTCACAGCTGAGGTATTCACAGTGAAGTGGAGACTAGTGGTTTGAAGGGTCAGGAAATAAGCTCATTCCCAAGGCAGCAGCATTGGGAAGCCACAAGTTTCGGAGCTGATCTCATACAGAAGCAAAAAAACGTTACGCAGGGTGAAAATTAAAACATGATTTCCATAAAAACCAGGAGCTGTTCAGCTCCCAGCCTTCACAGTGGTGGAAATAGACTACAAATTGAGTGTGGTTCTGCTGTGAGTAGGAGAAAAGTATTTCATTTTTTTACTGGTTCTTGAATTTGGTACTTCAGTGTTCAGCAGTGACACCCCAATCCCTTGGGGACTGTCCTGTGTATAGCCACAACTCCATGATGTAAAACTGCAGTGACACAACGGCCAAAGGCTTATTTGTCAACATCAAAACCCACATAGTTCTTGTCCTGCACACATGAACAAGGGAGAAGTGTCTGGGTGAGATTTAAAATAATGTGATTTTAAATAATGTGTTGTTTACTTGCTGATAGAAGGAAAAAACCAACCAAATGTCACATACAGTAAAGCAGGCTTTACTCATGATAACACCTTTTCCCTGCTCACCTTCATCTGTGCTGCAGGGAACCTGGTACCAGGGGCCACGATGGGCACACAGAGCCAGTGGCCCAGAGTCCTCATGCCCTGGGACATCTTTCCAGCACCTCAGGAAGAGCAGCACAACTCTTGCTCACTTTGCAGGAGGTGATGGCCCTAACATAGCAAAGCCCCAGGCCCAGCGCACTGGGGGTCATCAGCCAGATTTTCCACCTTACTGAGGGTTCACCAAAGGGCAGGGATGGCCTTTGGGGCACCTGGAAATAGAGGGGATGGGAACGCTTTTGCTTTCCCCCTCCTCCCAGCATGCTGTGGCTCCTCACAGAAGTATCCTGCCCTTTGTTTCCTGGTCCTTCTGGTCTAGTCCCAAATTGTAGACCCTGACACACCCAGGAGAAAAAACCAGCAACACCTCAAAACACACTACAGTGAAGTTTGGTGGTTTTAATGGTAATTAAAGTAATCAGCAGGGTACCTTTCAGCTTTGAAATACAAGTGCAAAAAGGATACAGTATAATTTTTTTGTACATTTGTTACAAAATAAAATATTACACACACCCCATCCTGAAGTGGTACTTCACACCCTGCTGCACCCATGCACCACGTGTGCACACCAGCTGTAGCTTTTCCTTTTTATGTACTGGACAGTGGAAAGCTCCAGCTAGAGTCTGGGCAGATGTGTTTAGGGCAGTGGTGGGTAAACACAAGGGGTGAACACAGGGACCTTTCTGCCCAGCATGGCCACGCCCAGGAGTGCCAAGCCCTTGAGGGCTTGTGGGCAGCATTACCCTGTGGTATTCACAGCTCTCAGCTGCTCCCCGGCTGCCGTTTGGCATTTCCCCTGCGCCTGGCAACCCATTCACTCCCTGCATAGTGTGCCCAGACCTGACCCTGGCAAACCCAACTCCATTTTAACCACAGCATCTTCCTGAGAAGAAGTCAACCAGGCTATATGGCAAATAAATTAACCCCTCTTCCCGCCCCTGCCTCCTCCAACCTTGCTGAGGCTGTGGGGCATAGATCAGTACCCGTCCTGGCAGTCATTGTCATCATAGTCAGCAGCAGGTCTGTGGTGGAGGGCACCGGGCCGCCACTTACGACCCCCACTCTCCAGGCTCTGCAGGGAGCTGCCATCCCCGTGGCTGCTGGACTCATGGGTGGCATCCTCCTGGGAGTGGGTCTCCACATAATCATCTTCCTGGGACTCGCTATTGTCACTCTCTGTGGACCTGCTCTCTTCACCTGTGTTGTCATCTGGGCTGCTGTCATCCTCTGAGGACTCTGGGCTCTCGGCTGATGTGCTTGGTCCAGAGTCATTGTCATCCTCAGACTCCTCCACAGTGTCCTCTGTGGACTGGATCTTGTCATCATCATCTTCCCTGGACTTGCTCCATTCACCCTCTTCTTCCGTGGACTCACTGTCAGGCGTGGACAGCATACGCCTGTCCTCAGCAGAATCCCAGTTCACCTGCCCTTCCCAGGTCTGGCTGTTGCTGTGCTCATTCAAGATTTTCACTACCTCCGGGGTCTCCCTTAGCTCTTCATCTGACTGCTCATCAATGCCCTCCCTGGATTTGCTGTCCTCATCCTCTCTGGAGGGGCTGTCATCTCCATCCCCCTTGGAGTGGCTGGAGCTTTTTTCCTCTGACTGGCTGTCAACAGGCTCTTCTGACTGACTGTTGTCCTCCACAGATGGACTGTCTTCTCCAGAGTCACCATCATCCACCTCAGGAGACCTGCTGTCACCCTCCTCCCAGCGGTGGGATCTAACCCACTGGACATTCTCCCAGCTATTCCCCAGGGCACGGGGGCCAGCATGGCGTAACCTGTAGCTGCCACCCAGGCTGTCAAAGACAGAGGGATCATCCCCCTGCATGGTTTCATCCTGGAAGTCATAGCTCTCCTCCTCCTGGCTGCTGCTGGTGGTCCCTCCGTGCCTGTAGGTGCGCCCAAAGCCATAGTTCCTGTAGCGCCAGTGGTCTGACCCAGTGCTCTCACTGCTACTGCTGCTGCTGTCACCATGTGCCCCACCAGCCCCAGCATCCTCCCGACCAGCATCGTGCTCATGTTCTCCTGCCCCATCAGTGCCAGCCACATAGGTAGGTTCTTCACCCCTCTCCTTTT
Organism: Anthoscopus minutus; assembly: GCA_013399455.1. Taxonomy (NCBI): domain Eukaryota; kingdom Metazoa; phylum Chordata; class Aves; order Passeriformes; family Paridae; genus Anthoscopus; species Anthoscopus minutus. The sequence continues at coordinate 29,457 of VWYI01050104.1, forward strand.
CCCCATTGGTATCAAAGGTGTCATCCCCACTGTCATCCTCCTCATCCAGGAACCCACCACTGTGAGAGGAAAACCCATTGACTCCAGTGTTGTAGTGGTCTCCATTGTCACCATCATCAGTGTCACGTGCATCCACCTCCTATGGGGGTGACAAACAGATGAATGTAAAGCCAAGCACAGCCTTGACCAATGACAGGTTTGGGGCCAAGGAAGCTTTCCTGGCAGAACAAAGCATTCCTCTCCACTCACTCACCAGGAAGCCAAGGTCATTTCCATTGTGGGTGCCCATGTCCTCATGGTCCACCTGGTTCATGTGCTGAACCTGCCCAACTCGGCCTCCCACATCTTGTCCACTGAGCTCACTCAGCTCCTCATCCACAGCATTCCCACCCATCAGGTCCCTGGCAAGGGCATTTTCCCCTATCTCCGGACTGGCAGGAGGATGTTTGCCATCTCCACCAGCTAGGTGGTTGCCCAGCTTGCCGATGTAATCTTCATTTGTGGCATCCTGGCAGCAAAACATGACACGGTGCTTTTGATTTATTACACATAAACCACAGCACATTTACTGCTGCTGCTGCTGCAGGACCTCACTCTTGAGCCATGCAAGAGCTCAAGCCTTTTGTACTTCTTGCACCTCAACCTTTTAGTTATTTCTTCTAATACAAAATAAAATGGTAGCCATCAACAAGAGGGCAGCCCAGAAAAGCCCAAGCTGGGCTAGTTCAGAGCACAGAAATTCCTTTTTCAGGACCAGCACAGCAAAAGGTATCAGGTGAACTGGTAACATTCTCAGGGAGGCAAGTCAAAATAGGGGGAAACCAACCCAGTGTGAAAAGACTGAGCAGATGGGCAAAGCTTAAAGACCCACAGAAGCAGCAGATCCATCCCATGTTACTGGTCCAAGGATGCCTGCCCAGGGATGTCTCCTCATCCCAGACTTGCCCCCTGAGGAGCTGCTACCTGTAGGACAGGGGTACCTGTGGCTTACCTCCAGCAGGGTGCTGGGGTGAGTGGGTTCATGGCCAGGCACCTAAACACATCCAGGAGACATTTGATCAGTGATCAGTGTACTTTATCTGGGCAAAACCAAGGGCTTTGGGGTGGGAATGTCAGTCCAGTGGATACTTACAGGGTGAGCACAGGCCACAGCCCAGAGGAGCAGCACCAGGAACACAGCCCTCATGTCATTCATGGTCCCTGAGGCTGCAACAAGGAATGAAATATTTGCAGGCTAGAGGAAAGCCTTTGCATGTGCCTCTGACTGGAACTTGGCCCCACAAAGCCCTCCCAAATCACAGTGCTCAGCCTGGCATGTGATTAAACAAGCCAGGGATTTGCACTTGTGCCACCGCCTGGAGTTTCCTGTGCAGAAACCTCCCTTTAGTTTGGGATTTGAAATACTCAGCTACGTATGGGCAGATTTTTTTCTAAGCATCATTAAGGGCAGGAAAACTCTCCTGAGTTTCCTGTTCCCATAGTAATGTCTCCACCCAGCTGAGCTCAGTGGTTGTGACAGGAGCCTGCACCTCAGGTGCGCAGCACTGTGAGACCATGGGCTGCAGAGCTGTACCTCCCACCTGGAGTGATCCCCACAGCCACATAAAATCTCCCACCATTCCAAAGCGGAGCATCCCAATGAGATAACCCCACAGTGAGCTGCATCTCCAGACCCTCTGGGTGGGCACCTCAGCAGCACGGCTGCCTGGCAGGCAGATAAAGCAGTGGGGACTTTCCTCCAGCTCTGCTCTAATTTTCCAAGCATTTTCTTTAAGTAGCCCAGCATCTCATCCCTATGGGATACACTAACTACACTGAACATCGCCCTGCACCCAAAACACACTGGAACGTGCATACTTCTGATTTCTTCCCTGACAAAGCAACACCCACCTGATGAGCCACCTGCTTTCAATCAAAACTTGTGAGGAAACCTTCCTGTTCCCAAATGTTGCCATTTTCCCTCCTGACAATGCCAGATAAACCCAAAGAAACCAAGACCTTTACCTCAGTGTGTGAGGCCCACGTCTCCTATGGTGCTGGAGATGGTATGAGCTGGCTGCCTGTGTTGGAATGCTCAAGGCTGGGTGTCCCAGGGTGCCTGGGCAGGCATTTAACTGCTGGTCAGTGCCAGCCCCAGGCCAGGGGCAGCCAATGGCACCATCGGGCAGCGATGCTGCGCCTGGAGATGTCACCAGGAACTGGCTTCCCACGCTTCCTCTGGCCTCTGCCAGGACACCAGCCCTAAAAAGCTCCTTGTGGTTGCAGGATGATGAGACAGGCTGGCAGTTAATGATGGACTGTGCTGGCCCAGTGTTTTGACTGCTAAATTTATCCCATTTACACACTTCCTGCCATGACAAACACAAACAACTACAGCATCACCCATGCCAAGCACTGGACTCCATCCCAGGGTCATCCTAACCCATGCACCTGGGAGCAGAGTTTGCCCTGTGCCATGGGCCAGGGTGCTGAAATCCACAGGGACCATTTCCCTGCGAAGTCTCAGCCTTGTCCTATACCTTGGGGCAGAAGCACAAAACTACCCTAGAAAGAGAGTACCTGCCTTATTTTCATGCACACACAGGCACCCGTACCCAGAAGAAGGGAAATACTAAATGGATATGTATAGGGAGCATCCCACACTCTGTACTGAGTACAGTGCTCCTTCCAGCTGTTTGACAGGGAGGAGGGGATGAAACCTCTGTTCTGGAAAACTCAGGCCACAATATGTGCTATGGTGGACATGGACAGGGCTGCAGCTTTGCTGGCATTCACAGGAGATGCTGGCACTGTGGAGTAAATGACTGAAACTTGGGCAGGGTCAGGATTGAGACAGGACTCTGTAAACTGCAGGTTAGCTGAATTTGCTCAGGCTGTATAAAACAGCATCCAGATGGCATGCCTTGTGCTGGACAGAGCATCTTGTGAAATCAGATATGTCAGTCTGCTGCTAGGTGTAATTTCATCCTCACAATCTCCTGCTGTCTCCCAACCCCCCTCCCCATTACCAGCCCACAGTCCATGTATGTCTGTCCTGTGATGACTGCAAGGTGCTGAATGTGATGAGCATAATTTTTCTCCTTCTTCCTGACTCCCATGCAGGGAGGTCCCAGTGCCACTGTGGCCCCACAGCTTTCCCCACAGCCCTTGGCCTCAAGATGGTCACCATCAAGCCACTCTCTCTCATGCTCATACCTTCAGCAGACGTTTTCCCTCTTCTTCCCCACCTGACCCCTGCCACAGATACTGTGGGATGTATTTTCCTTTTGACCTGTATCAAAATTATACTCCTGTCCCCAGTCAGATATGAGTTCATGTTGCCAACGTTTTTTAGGTACCTCCAACAATTACTATGTTTTTTGTTTGTTTGGTTGGTTTTTTTGTAACCAGCATTTAAAACAGCCCTCACAGATCTAGTGCTGCCTCATGTCCAGGTCCTGTGGTGCAAGAAGGAGATAAACACCAAGTTCTGCATGCCTAGCTCTTTTATAACACAGATCACCCATTGCCCCACCAGCCACCACCTCCCCAAGGTCACTTCAGTCCTTTCCAGTGACCCTGAAACACCCACAGCATCAGCACATCCAACAGTGCCCACTGACAGCATCCCAACCTGACCCACATCCTTGTAATCTCCCATAACCCTGGGTCCATTGATGAGGTCTCTCCCCCAGATCTCTTCCAGAGACCATCCTACAGCATTAGCCAGATTGCCCAAGCAGATCTGCCTGTGTTTTGCGAGGAAATGAAACCCCAGCCCACATATTGCAACCCTACAATTAACCTTATAAAGAAAAAAAGAATATTAAGGATCATTGTTGTTACATCAGAGGTGAGAAATGGATTGAGGATGGGAGCAGCAGCAGTCTGTTGGGTGTTTTAAATACCACTGGCCATTTCCCCAAGTCCTACCCTACCAAGATGCTCAGTCCCTGGAAGGAAGATAGGAGAGATATGGCCAGGCTAAAGCTGGTACTCTCAGACTACCAGGGAAGATGTGACAAAGTCAGAAATAAGATTGACAGGGCTGGTAAGAAGATGCCGGAATATCACTTCTCTGTTTGACAGTCTGGACTGCATGGTCTTCATGAGAACAGAGGAAAGAAATGAGTGCAGACAGCAGGAGAGATAAGAGACACCAAAGCCAAAAGAAAAGCTGGCACTACAGACAGACAGCTGGTGGAGGAGTAACATAACAGCTGCTCTCCTCCACTGATTGAGAGAACTCAGCATCAAAAACTCAATAAATAAATATTGTTCAAAAAAACACTGTTCCCTCTTTTTTTTTTCCAGTCCAGGGTATTTCAATAATATTAATGTTGCTGATGTACTTCTCTCCTGAGTAGACTTAAGGGTTTTGACAGTAGCATCAGAAGTAAAAGGATCAATGAGTGAACAGGAGCAGGGAAGACTAGGATGAGAGCAGGACCCAAGGCACATGTCCTCAGCACTCAACCAAACACTCAGCACCAGCTTCTACCTTATGGTCAAGATCCAAATCCAAATCCCTTTTCCCCAAGCTTTCTGATGACAGGTGTTATCAGGCAGTTTCATTTTGTTACCTGAGTAAATATTGTAAATATTTCACAGTATTAACCTGACACATAGCCCAGTAGCTAATGATGACATTTTATGTGTTTGAAGAGCAGCACTGATATTCCAGCTCCTTCTGGGAACAAGCCTCGAAACAACAAATGCTGTGATATGGAGCTACCAATGTGTTTATCACAGCACGGAGGCATGCACAGGTTTGGTTTCTGCTAAACCTCTAAAATTTGCTATTTCTCCTTGCTGAGCCTTAGTCCGGGGGCCCTGAAATACAGACACACACAGGGCACCTTCTAATGCTAGACCTCTGCACAATACCAACAGCCCTCTCTCCTGACCTCCTGTCAGCAGAGGGGTAGGATCATTAACCCACTCCATCATGGAGTTTCCTCTACAGCCAGAGAAAACAGACACTTTTAAGGCACCAGTCATTTGCCCTATTTCAGGCACCTATTTCAGATATCACAGACTGTTTGAAGTCTCTGTGACTCTGTTGGAGGGAGGTACCGACCTTATCCTACTCACAAGATGCATCATGCCCTTTCTCAAAACCTATGCAAGGCAAGCTCCCAAAATACCTCACTTCCCACCTGCTGTGACAGCCCTACACTCTATATACATCTATTTCTAGCATTTTTCTACCATCCTACTCTGAGCAGTGACCTCCAGCAAAACCAGCACATCACCCCGATGGTCTGTTGGGACAAAAGCTCACAGGTGTTGTACCTCCTCTGTGCCACTTTTGCCAGAGTAAAACACATGGAGCAGTAACTGCTATCCATATCATGCCCACTGAATCTGGAGCTCATGGCTGGACAGCTGCTTCCCTGCCAGATGTGTGTGACTGGATTGTCAGGTCCTATAAATCCATATTCATCCATCAGCTTGGCTGAATTCACTAATTTGTGGCTGTGACTTCATCAGATATGGATAAGGATGTCTTGTTTCTGCCTGGCACTGTCAGATCCAACACATCTTGCACACAGGCACTACTGCAACTTGCTGCCCTCAGTCAAAATAAGGGCAGGGACTGATGCTCAGCTCTGCCTCACAGCAGGGACTGCTTTTGGCAATCCTGGCACAGCTATTAGGTATCTCTAGTGCCACTGGGCTGTCAAACTGAGCTCAACACTGACAGCAGTAATCATAGAGACACTAGAGGGTAACTACAGCTCCTTCATCTTATTCAAAATGAAATATCTGTTACAAATACTTCCTGCTCACAATTCAACCCCTTGGGAGGTAGGAGCAGTAAGTATTTGTCAACCACAAGCTGGAAGTGGAATAACACAGCCTTAATATGAAAGGCCCTCTGCAGCTTTCACCCTGTGCTTGCACACTTCATCCAACTGGAATTCCAGAGACCTGGAAAGTAGCATGGTGTCAGTCATCTCAGGAAGGAAAATATAGCAGTGATCAAGGGCCAGCCTTGCCCCAGTCACATCAGTGAACGGCTCAGTGTGACATAGGGGCAACTGTGCTGTTTGTGCAGTTCAGGTGTGTGTCTGCCGCCTTAGTCATTGCACCCTGATTTCTTGTTGGAGGGGAAAAAACGTCAGAAGGAAATGACTGATGGAAATGATTGTATGAAGCAGGCACTGCAAGAGTGCAAATGAAGGGTAATGCAGAAGCACAGGCTGTCCAAACTGGGCAGAGAGGTCAGGACAGAGGGCTGGCAGCTCTAGGGATGAAGATGACTGTAGGAAGTACCAGACCCTCCTGGAGAGCGGTCAGCACTCTTCTGATTCCTCTACAGTCATTATGGCTCGCTCAGGCTAAATTTATTGCTGGTTGGTGTAGCTGAACAAGAAGCATTATCACAGTCCCCAGTGAGCCTGGAAAAACTGGACAGACACCATCAATGCAGCTCTGAGCAAGCTAACATCAGCAATTTTGCTCATACCTCCAAAGGACATTTGAATCCTCAAAATCTTAATAACTTTTTTAAAAAAACCTAAGGAACAAAAACAAAACAAAAAAGAAAACCACCCAAAACCAAAAACCCAAAAAACCCCACAAAGAACCTGAAATCCCCCACTACCAAAATCCAAGCAATGTCAAGCAACTCACAAAACTAGAGAAGTCTCAACCAATGTGACCACAGAAAATAAAAGCACACCACATCACACATCTGGTGACTTTTATTTAGTTCATGATCTAACTTTTTATTAATTATTATTATGCGAGTGCTGTACCCACATATTCTACAATATTCCATATTGCACAAGGGTCTATACAACAAAAATCCCATAGAAGCTATCCTAAATAGTAATCTACATGCTTATGATAAATTGCTTTCAGCAAGAAACAAGTATTAAATCCAAGGAGATGTTTCTTGGTTTTCCATAGTTCCTAAATGAGTGGTTAAATACTGGAGGGAGGGGTAGACCAAGCTTAAGAAGTGTAAGCGAGTTTTGAATATCGGAGCAACAAAGAAAAATCATGAATTGTTTACTGGAAGTTGTTTTCCTGAAAACAGTAAGTGGGATTGTTAGTGACAAACCTGTATAAGCACTCAGCCAGCAGCCAAAACACTGGTGTGCACTTCCCAGGGAAGCTGTGCACAGGTGACTGCCAGCACCCTACAACACAGCTCAGGAACATCACCACAGAGCCTGACAGCAGCCACCCCAGATCCTGAGACAAAGATCTGCATTTTTGCTACCCTTTCTCAGGGACTGCAGTAGGAATTGAAGCTGACTGCTTTTAAAATCCACATGTATGAGATCTTCACCTTATTCCCTCAGTAATGAATTCAACCAATTCAGATACAAGTCATAAAGGCTGGATCCAGCCTTCACTCTTAACATCAAGATGACTTTAACACTCTTTCTTGTTTGATCTATTGATCTTTCTAGTTTGATTTATGGATAAATAAAACTTCCTAACATCCCCCCTACCCCTACAGTTGCTCTTTGTAATTTCATATCAATCACCTCAATTAACACCAATGACCTTAAATTCATCTGTACATGACAGATGAATTCTTACACAACAGCCTCATTGAATGAATGAATATATTCACGCTCTGTTAAACTTCCAGTAGAATTAAATTGTACCCCTCAAAGCAGTTGCATATGTGTGATTGCACATGTCATTCAGTACCTTTTGACTCAGTTTAGTTCCTCTGCACTATTCCTGCTGGAATATCCTCTTGTTACTTGGTGTTTTTTTCTGAATGGTGAATGCACAAAAGAATATTGCACAGGAGATAAGAAGCAGAAATCTTAAAAAAAAGCTTATAAGAAATGAATACTTGATAAGCATTGACCCTTGTGCACGGAATTCGATTTTGCATAACCAGTCACAAACAAAAAGATGTGAATACAGGGAAGACTGATGTAAACAAATGACAGCAAGGTGCTGTCTGGGGAAGCAGGCTGCCTGTTCCCTACCTGTACAGTCCCACATCAGGTGCAGAAACACAAAGCTCCCCTCCAACTTTTTTCAGTAACTTCAGGGCTTCAGTTATGTCCTGGGGTGACTGTATGATGCCTGTATCCCCAAATCATGTGTTCTGTTTACGTTATATATTAAGTTCTGCACCTTTAAGACTGGTTCTGAGAGCGAAGAGGAGAAAGAAGAAGCACGCAGTTTGTTTTCAGAAACAACTCTCACTCCCCCACAGCTCTCTCCAGACTGTGCTGTCTGCAGCACGGACAGACAGCGGGACAGAGCTCTCTTTTGCTTTTAGTTAGTTTTTAGCTAGCTGGGGCAGGGAAGTTCCCTGGACTGTGGTTTCCTTTTTTTTCCTTTTTCCCTTGGATCTGTTCAAACCTGCTCTGGATTGGAAACCCAGCACACCCCAGGAGCTCACGCCTGTGGCCCACCGGGGCCTGGGCCTCGGCACTCTCCAGCGCCTGAGAGATTGATAAGGGACTGAGCGAGCCGAGCTGCACCCCACAGCAAGGACTTTCCTAGATTTGCCATCTCTTTGAACAGCGAGAGGTTTCATTGTTTAATATTATTCCATTTTTATGCTTGTGAATATTTTGCTTGTTAAATAAACAGCTTTTCCCACTTTCCTTCAAGAAAATTTTCTTTTCCCGAACCAGTTGGGGGAGGGGCAGCTTGAATCTGTTCTTTTTTTTTATTTCCTAAAGAGACCCCATTTAGAAGTTTCCTCTCAAATTTGTCCTAAACCAGGACAAGTTACTGACAAAAGCTTTCCTAAGGGTTTCTAGCATTTGTGACTCCTGACATGTCTGCAAATTCTGGCACTGCCCGCTCCAGTCACACATTGTAACTGTGCTGCAGGAGCTGCTCTGCCCCAGATGCAATTACATGGTACAATATGTGGCTTTCTACAAGGAAGTGGCATCACCACCTCTGTATTCCGCCAGGCTCCTCTCCAGAAGCAGGCCAAATGGGAATGCAAAGCCATGAAAGGACTTCCTTCTTCTGCCCAACCACGCAGAAGCAGGAGGATCCTGGAAGCATCACCTCAGCTTATGTGCCAGGGCGTCCTTTTACTTTCAGCAAGGTCTTGGCACTCCTTACTGAAGAAATCAGGCCAGAATCACAAAAGCGTATCCATCTCACCCATAATCCTCTCAGCTCTGTGGGTTTAAGCACTTCACCACCCAGCCGACGTTCAAATCTTGCCTGTGCCCACAGCCATCATCTCTTCATATGACTAATGCACTCCAGCAGGTAAGCTCAAATCTTTCCATTTCCCCCAAGTGAAAAATAAATTGAATAAAGGAAGGTTTCCATTTGATTCATTTCCTCTTTTTTTTTCTTTTCAATGAAACCAAAGCCCAAAATAAAGCCAGTGTGAGCTAGCTGAGCAGTAATGCAAACAGTGCACTCAAAGAGGCATCATCAAACCCCACTCAGGTGATCTTTATCAGAAAAGCTATTTCCCATTAACAAACCCAGCCCTTGCTGTGCTGTACCAGGACAACGCCACAGCCAATAAGGGGCTAATGGCCATGATTCCATCACAATGGTAACAGCACAGGGAAACGTTCCATGATGGAGGTGTGGGATGCAGCACAGAGGTGCTGACACATGGGAGCAAGAGTTGGGCATGGGCCGGGCACTGCAGACCCCTGAGTAATGCAGAGTTCATTAGCACTTGGGCTGAAACTTCTGCCTCTAGGTGATAACAAAGAAACCAGAAAATATTATTGAGAATTTTACATGAAGAAATATTCCAAACTATAATCCTTTCTTTCCTTTTCTGTAATGGTTAAGTCCTGAAGTGGTGGCTGTGGAGATCTTGCTCTATACAATGTGGAGTGCTGCTGATAGGCTGTTCTTTAAGGGCTGGGGACCTCAAGAGATGAATCTCTGGGGAAAAGCAGGCTAAAGCCAGGGATCTCTGCAAGATGATACTTCCATACAAGTGCTTTGCTTGCTCTCAGTTTGGATCCTGCTTCCTTCTGAGCACAGGGAGACAGGCAGCCATACCCACACAGGAAGAAGGTACAGCATCCTTCTCCTTCCCACTACCTCATCCCCTGGCAAAACTATAATTTGATTCCTCTCTCCTCAGCTATTTTTGGATTTTTCAGCACTGAAATTAGGATAACTCATACAGACAGGAAGTGGTTGCTACAGCACTAGAGGAGAGTGCTTGGAAATGAAAACCAGTCTTTGATTAAAAGAATGATGTCGTCAAAAACCCTTTTAATGAAAAATACCCCCCCAAAAAAAGGTCTATCAAAAGATTGCTCTACTCCTTTACTATACCTTAATTTAGGCAAAAGACAATGGGTACACTTTTATAAATCATGCACTGCATGATTTACCAGGAGCTTCTGCAATGGCAAATAAATAAACTAAGCTCTTTGAATTAAAGTAAAGAATAATAAAATTCAATAAATTGAAATTGAAGTTTAAATTGAAGTTTTACTGCTTACTACATGAGGCACATCTTGAATACCAGAGTATAACCAGACATGACTATCTGGAATTATCCAGGAAGTCTTCACTCAAAAAGTAATTTGTCACCCCTACAAAAAAGGTGAGATGGATCTCTATAAAAATCCAAGTTCACTGAGGATCAGACACAAACTTTAAACCAGCTCAACTACATCAAAACTTCTCTAAACCTAAACCTTTGCCTAAAGAGGAAACAAGCTCATGTAAATGCCTTCTGAACTCCTTGTGCTAGGGAGCAAGAGATGAGGGGTACTTTATGGCAAGAGTGTTTCTCTTTCCTCACTCTTCCCTTCCTGACAGAAGGTCCCTGCCACAATCTGGAAAGCAGGAGAGCATCCTGCTTATTGCCCTCCCAGCTCATCCATCTCATTGTCCCTTTGCTCCCCTCTCCCCAGTACAAATCCAGTGCCCTGAGCAACCCCAAACAGGCATTGGGACTGCAGTGAAAGCCACTAGCCACCCCAATATGGATATTTATCTCCCCTCAGCGTCCTGTTCCCTTCTTGTTTAGTAAATTTTGTTTTGAAATAAACACCTCTTCAAATACCTTTCCCATCAGAAAATTGAAATATGCTGGGCATAGATTGCCTTCTAAAGCTACTCTCATCAGGTCATTCACAAGTGGTATTTTTAAACCCCTGGCTGGCTGAACAACAGACATTACACCCACCCACCCACAGCCCCATCTTTGTCTTGTGAGAGGCTGCAAGACATCACATACGCAGATGGCAGGTTTGATAGGAGCCTGACCTTTGAGATGGCACAAATAACACACCCTCCTCAGCATTTATTTCTATTTGAAGAACAGGCAGTTGCACAGACTTGAGGATGCATGCAGCAAGAGGAAAAACCTGGGGGAAAAGGGGAGCAGTCACCCAGAAGTTGGGGACACAATGCCAGAGACAGGGTACCAAAACTCTCCTGTGCCCTGAAAATCCTAAAAGGAGTTGCCTGATTCAGGGAAATTCTAATTGCCCTCCACCAAGTCAAAATGTCCTGAGAGCTGCTGTCCTCAAGCTCCCAGGGGCAAGGGAAGCTCACTGAAATGCTGACTTGGGAGCAGGAGCAGGATGGGCTGGTTTAGCTATACAAAATCATACTTGGGTTCTCCTGATTCCTGAGGAAGACAGAACCAGCATTAGAGATTAAACAAGTTGCACACTAAAAGGAATATCAGCAGAACCAGGACCGTGACAGGAGAGGGTGACACTCCATGACACTAAGACCATGCTGTTTCTGAAATAAAAAGGGACAGTTTAATTGCAATGTTTCACAATCCTTATATCTCCTTATGGACCAAGGCTTTGCTGCTCATCACAGAATCATAGAATCACTCAGGCTGGGAAAGACCTCAGCGACGATCAAGTCCAACCCATGACCAAACACCACCATGTCAACCAGACCATGGCGCCGAGTGCCACATCCATTCTTTCCATAAACAGCTCCAGTGAAGGTGACTCCACCACTCCCCTGGGCAGCACACTCCAATGTCCAATCACCCTTTATTGGGAAGAAATTGTTCATAATTTCCAGCCTAAACCTCCCCTGGCAGAACTGAAGGTCTTCTTGTCCTGTTGCTGGTTGCTTGGAAGAAGAGACTGACCCCCACCTGGCTACACCCTCCTTTGTAGAGAGTGATGAGGTCCCCCTTGAGCCTCCTTTTTTTTAGGCTGAACACCCCCAGCTCTCTCAGCCATTCCTCAAAAAACTTGTGCTCCAGACCCTTCAGCAGCTTCACTGCCCTTCTGTCATCACCAAAGATCACAGCCCTCACTAAACAAACAGCCTTGACAAACTCCTTTGTGTGTCTTGACACACTTTTAACATCAGATTCCCCATCACAAGTGGACTTGGCTTTTTTCCCCACTTGGATTTGCTTCATGGTGCTCCCAAACAGCTGCAGAGCCACTTCACAGGGCAGGTGAAGTGTTGGAAATCTAATGAAATGGCATCCATGCATAATATAAAATATGTTTTTCCCCTACCCTAAGATTTAAATCCATCTAGAGAGGCAGTTATAAGGCAAATGCTCAGCATAACATCAGAAACAAGGAAGATGAGCCAAAATGAGCAGTGCCTGCTGCGCCACACTTCCCTGAAAGCCTCTGGCAGTGCTGTATGTCTGAAATGACTGAGTGAAATAACAACCTGCTTTTGAGACACATGTGGAGATCGCACAACTTGTACAACATGTTTTCAGCATAATTGCTCTTAAAAATCCTCACACTGAACTTCATCTCTTTGCCTTTGCCTTATTATTAAAGCAAATAAGACACTTTAACAATAAAAATAAAGCACACCTCTGCAGTCCCAAAGAACTGAAAGATACAGACAAGATCTTTTCAGGTTTGAGCCGTGTCTACCTCTTGCTGGCTTAAGGACCCTTCCTGCTCATTTTCGCTCCTCTTTTTAAGAATTTGGTCAGGAAAATGGTTTGAACAATATAGGCCATTAGCTAAGTCTGGCTGGCTGAAGGGCAAAAATAGCCATCCATCAGTCTAAGCTTTAAAACAGCTCCTCCCCAACATGACTCAAATGTTCCCCAGCTGCGCAAGATGTTTATTTCTCTCCCTTCTTTTTAAACATTTAATTTAAATCTATGCAGGGACTGTGGTCAAGCATGACACAGCCCAGAGCAGCAGCTCTCAGAAGACAGGATGAGAGTCTCTAACACCCTGACTGTATCATAGACAAAGACTGATATAGCAGCAGCACAGGGGTAGCCATGCCAGAGCCTTGGCCCCATTAGGAATCATTTCACACACATCAGGAAGCGTGGCTTATTCCATACATCCCAGCAATAGGAGTTCTGCCTGGCACTTCTCATCTTCCCAAGCATCATGACAATCGCAGACAGAATTGCATCCAGTACAGCATTTAATGCAGATAGAACAAGAAATAAAAAGTCACAATAGGGTTTTGATTGGTGAAGGGCTAGAAAACGCAGTATGATAAAGTAAAGGAATTGTAATGTGGAAGTAGTCAGAACTACTGATGTATGGAATAAAACACTGATGACGGAGGGCTCCTGGATTAGAGCAAAAGATAAATTGCAACCGTATCTGTATTGTTATAAATTAAATGGGCCAAATTAATGATCAAAACAATTTATTAATTTGTCAAAGTATAAATTTTGAAAAGCCACAAGCCAGGCTGGCCTCAAGCCAGGCTATCAAGGCCGGGGAAATGGAGCCTAGTCTCTGACAGACCGTGCTTATAAAGAATAGCTTCCCAAAGCTGTCTCATCCAGCATAGCTTTTTATACATTTTTTCTGCAAGATATCGTTTTTTTCTTCTACACAAGATATCAAGGTCTGTTTGATTTTTTCTTCTTTATGATGAAATTCTTTCTTCTGGTTGTGGCATGAGGAGTCTTCCCGGAATTGTAGGAATAATTTAGGTGAAAATTCTTTGAAATGTGTATTTTCTGGTGACATATGTTATCTGCTTGGGTTGCATATCTCATGTAGATTTTTTGGTTCTGTGTTAGACAGTTAATCCTTTCTCCTGGAGACAGAAGCTAAATGGATTTGTCTTATCATTTAAAACTGTTCCTTGCCTTTTTGCAAGATGTTAATGTTTAGCATAAATTATTTTATAACATATCACAGTATTCAGGAGAACCTGTTTTTAGATGCGGAACTGACGAAGTAACACGCCAAAAAAGAACATTTAGGATATGTTTTCACTTGGTGTCTGTAATTTTTTAGAAGTTTTTAATGATAAGCCATACTTTGTGAGATTTTTCACTAAAAAAACTCTTGGGAGAAAACTTAGTTTCAACACACTCAGCAGCAGCTCATATGCATTAATTATTATGCTCCAGAGACGCCTGCTGATCTCGAAAGGACTCTGAGCATTGCCTTTGGAGTCAAAAGAGATCCTAGAGAAGGACAGCCTTTAGAGAAAATAAAGCTTTGCCAAAAATTAATTTTTCAGAGTATAAAATCTTCAGTCCAAATTCAGCACAAGGAGCCTCCAGAAGGAAGTCGATGTTGCTTTCTTTTGAGGAAAGAAGAAAGGAGAAATGTATTAATGCTACTTAGTCCAGAGGCTATAGCTTATATTTGTCTATGTACACATCTATATATTATATTTACTATAATTATCAGTGATTTATTTTCAGTAGATAATTTAGAAAAAAAATGCATGCAAAAATACTTAGGCAAACTTCCTGATCAGAATCTCCTTTATAAGATACCTAAAGAGCCACAACTGATAGTCTCCTGCCTCCCCAAAGATAAGACACAGAAGGCTCCTCACCATCAGTATTCCTTTGGTGTGGCACAACTGAAAAGAGCTTGTCTGAGGCACCAGCTCCCTCCTATCCCTAGCACTATCTCCAACCAGTGTTTCTACCTTTCTCAAGAAAACTAAACTCCCCACGAAATGCCTCTGTGGTCCACACGAACATTATCAATTATTTATAGTAGGAAGGGACAAGCAGTACTTGCCAGCATTTCCAGTGGGAGTTGCTACAGGCTGTGATCTTTTGAGAATCTAAATAATTTATACAGTTATCTAAATTAAGGCCATTTCACAAGCTCATGAAAGGCTTCAGATGCACTTTTCATTAAAGAAGTTACACCAAGGCTTCCCTAAATTTCCTGATCACTCTATTAGTGGCTAAGAGGAAACCAGGGATGTGCTTAGAGCCCTCTCAACACCACCTGGCAGATCTTCACCACCTGGAACTCCAAGCACACACACATCATCACTGACTTCAATCAGACTCAAAGTGTTTAATGTCTGTCTGTTGTTTTGTGGTTCATTTTTCTGGTTTTTTCCCTCTCCAGTAAAAAGAGAAAACACATAGATACGTAGCTCAGTATTATATCATGGGTATAATAGCCAGTATACATGCACAATTTCCTTATCTATACTAAAACACTTGAGTTCTAACTTGCTTACACCTTTTCATTTTGGGGTAAAGCATATTTGATGGAACAGCCAAACTTTATTCATAAATAAGAATGAGCACTGATACTAAAATTAACTATACATTTTAAAAACCTAGAAGCTAAACCCTGGTATTGGTCTGGAAGCCGATGGCTCAACATCACTCTCTTGTGGGCAGAGATATGAACTTTCTGGCTGGACTGAGCATGCAGAGGCACAGACAGCTCCAACAAAAACAAATGTCTTTTGAGACTAACTCTGTCTCCCCTACAGTCAGTCAGACCCTCAGATCTCTGCTGCCAGAGAACACACAGCAAGACAGGCACATTAATAAATACAACACAAAATCCTCTGAGGTTTTGCTTTTCTTCTTTTGTTTAAAGTGTCTGTTCCGCAGGTGTCACAGTGAGTCAGATAAAACAAATTTTTTCACCTCTCTATATTCATCTGTCTTCTGTTTTCTATGCATAATCTTTCTCTATTGTTTGCTGCATATCCTCCCTTTCACTTAGTTCAGCAGCTGCTTGCCTCTCCTCTTCCCCCCATACTTCACCTCGATGGCACAGCACCTCTTTCTGGTGAGAGAATTACTAATCCACTGATGAAAAGGTTTTCCAAAAGCACACTGCCTGACACAGTGGGACTGACTGAGGACTGGAGCACTAGGACTGATGGCTCCAAGACAAGCTCAGGCCTCCTGGTGACATCGGAAAGCAACCGGAGATCTTCTCAACTGAAGCATTCTGTCATCAAAAGTGAAGCTATAAAATTTTGTTTAACGAAGTATTTTATAAATATGTAACATCTCTGATAAAAAATGTATATAATCTCTCAATATCCTCAAAACCAAAATATTTCCTCCTCACTGACATGTAAGTCCCAAGAAAGCTGTTTAAACATAGAAACAGGTAAAGCCTACAAATCACATACAGTTTTCCAATAATAACCTTCAAACTCCTAGAAATTTCCACCACAAGTTTCTGCACAGTTCTTCACAGTCTGGCACTTTTTGGTGAATTAAGAACTTCAAGGCAATTTTAATAGCCATTATCAGAAAATCTTATGACAAAAGGTGTTAATATTTAATAGCTATTTAATATAGCTACCATAAAATTAACATTGCTGTACTTGTCCTAATTTCTGAGTAGCCACCTGAACAGATTTCTTCTATCAGCTCAGAGTCCATCTATATCTGGAACATTGAAAAATCATGGCAAAGCCATTTATCTTTGATAACTCAGTAAAGTTAATCTGATGGTACAGCGCAGCACAGTACGGCACAAAGTTTTGAATAGATAAAATCAATAATCTTTCAGCATGCCCAACAAAAGAAAAAACAAACGGGAAGTTCTGGAATATGCCTATCCTTTCAGACACTGACTAGCTGAAAGACAAGCAGATTTATACTCCAATAGGCATGAATTCGTTTCCAAGCAGAGAAGCAGAGATAAAAGGGAAAAGGATTTAAAGAATTTTCCATGGACTTTTGTCAAAGGGGTTTTTTTCTGCTTGGTCTACAAAGTAAGAGCTCAGCTCTGATTTCACACCCTTTTTGTTTTGTTTTTTTTTTTATTAACTGTAAACTTCACAGTTGGCCACATAAAACATGATCAATTTTTGTATGTTTCCCACTGTATCTTGTATAATCAACACCCAGTTATTACCTTTTTGGATGAACAGAACAGAAGCCAGTAAAACTGTAACTTTAAAAAGAACCATATTAAAATATTATCTAAAGTGACTGAATTTTCAGCATTTGCATTACAGTTCTTACCATTCACACACTTTATTTCATTTTGCTTCAACCTCTCTTCCAGTGATGTCAACACAATATGCAAAGTCTCCTCCTTAGGAAGAGAGGATATTGGCAGAAGGGGGAATTTGAGGCTGGATCTGCTGCCTTTATTACTGGAAGTGCCTCTGCTCTTATATTTGTTCATCCCCTCCACTATTTCTGGACAACCTCTCAGAAAGTATTCCAGTTCAGGTGGAGCATTTTATGAAATAATGAGATGAGAAAAAAAAATGAAGAATGAGAAAACTCATTAATGCTTGCAGAACCACCAGCCACAAAGCCTCTGCTGCAGAAGCTCATGGAGGTTTCCACACTCTTCACCAGCTATGCCCTGTTGCTATGCCAGATAGGCAGCAAAGCCATGGCAACAGTTTCCAAACAGAAAACTCCTCAGTTAGGCAAGAACCTTCAAACGCTGGGTTTTACATATCTAATTTAGAGTTTCTACATTTTTGCAGGCTTACACGCATCATGTGCAGCATACTAAAACAACACTGGGCAGTTCAGCAGGGACTGGCATCCCCCGTGTTCCACTTCCCCTCGGGCCACAGTGTGGCTGCCCCAGCAGATACCTTAGTTCAGCTCTTCTGGGAGCAGCTGATGCAGCAGAAACTCTTGCACCCACTCCCTTTGGCTCCCCTCCCTGCAAACCACTAAATATGTCCTTCCTACACAGCAGCTGAGCTCCACTGGCCCAGAGACTGTAAATACTAAATTGTCTTTCTGATTCAATTAATCCACCAGAATTCCACCAGCCCATTTCCCCCACCTTGTCCCATGGAAGCCTAGGATACCTTGTTCCACTAAGACCCAAAGAGTATCATCTTCCTTCACTGAAGCTTGCATCACAAGGCACTTGCTGAGAAGGTCTGTTTCAGACACCAAAACATATCTCAGGAAAAGCAGCAATATTTTGCAAGGTTCAAGAATTTCCAGTACATCAGTGGCAGGCCAAGAAGGAGCACCTCTTCTACTGCTATGGTACTGTTTCTTCTTTATTCTTAATTAAAACTTTAGAATGCTTTATATCTAACCCTCTAACCCTCTGCAGTTTTTTTTCTACTTACTGCAAAATAGCTGAAGCTTTCATACAGTGTCATCTGTTTTAAGGATAGCACATTTCAGATGTTTATGTCTAGAACAGAAAGAAAAGTCCATTGTAAGAGAAAACAATGTGTAGCTACTGTGTTGAGGAAGATAACCCTATAAATGTTAGTGGAATAATTGTTTTTTTAGTGATCCTGCAAAACAATAGAGGATTATGACCAACAAGAGCCAAGGAAAGTACACATATTTGGAACCACAGAGTGGTCCAGCTGAAAGCCACAGTGTGACCTAATTTCCCAACAGTTTAACAGTCTCTTGAAATATCAATTTAGGAACCTTTGTCCAACAAACAAAGCCAAAAAAACAGATTCACCTTCTTTTCTCATATTGGAGAAGTAAGACTCTGGCTGCTGTTGGAGGAACCTTTCAAAATATGTTGGTAGACCTAGTGAAAACATGTACCAAACAAGGAGCCCATGAAAGAAATGTAGGATCTGGTAGAGGACAAACCAACTAGTCAAAATAATGGCAGCATCAAAATTAGGCAGCATCAAAATAATGCTGCCTAATAAGTCTCATCTTGATCTTCCTCAAATCAAAGCAGATCATTTTGACTTGATCTGTTCTTAAATTACAGAGAGCTCTGGTAAAAAAAACAGATAAATCTCTAAAAACTCATATCTAAACAAGTAGAGAATAAAATGAAATGGTACAAAGGAACCATAACAGATTAAACAGTTACATTAAGTTAATGTGAATGATTTGTTAAAAATTGTTTTAACTTGTCCTGAAATACTTTTGGTTTGGTTTTGATCTTTTTGCACTCAGCCATCAAGGTCTTGTGCCCAATGGCTTTTGCAGCTTTAAAACTGGCAGCATCAGAGGGATTAATTCTCATTAGCAGCTTATTGGTAATACCTGGTACAGAATAAGTGAAATAGTTTTAATGCTTTAATATTTTTTTTCTTATTGTGTTCTTATTCTCTACTTTTGCTCAGATCAGAAATCTGCCTTAAAATCTGCCTTTTAGTTTTGTGTGTGCAAACATGAACCAGCTTCTACATGTATAATGTGCTCATGCTCTCACAAGGGCTTTTGAAACAGACCTGGAAACAGAAATGTGCTATACCAGTTGTAGTTTAAAAGTATTAGACTTATACTTTTATTAAAAATTCATGCCATTGATGAGTGACTGCTGACACTGTTAGAATGGGAGCCCTCTAGCCTCCTTGCCATGCAAACCCAGAATCCCCAGGTAGCATTGCTTGCCAACAACCAGAGATAAGTATTGTTAAATTACTCATTTCTTGGCCAAAAACCCCATTGTACTCAAGAAATTTTCCTATCCAACTTTTAACTTTTCCCACAGATTCTCTTGCAGAGTATAATGATTTCATTTTCCCAGGGAGATGTTTCCCTGCTCATATTTTTTTAAAATATCTTCTTGTGTAATCGTTCCTTTCTGACATTTCTATTAAATTTACAAGCTACAAAATCTTGCCTTTAAAAATTCTCTTCTGTGGGACATATTTGTAAATTAAAGCAAGAATGAAGTGCCTTCCCACTTAGTGAAAAAAAAAAATCTCACGGTCCATCATAGGACACTACAATCAATGTAGTCAGGCTTTCCTAATAATTCATTGCTTATTCAAAACCAAATATTTAATTCAAGACCAATGCTTCCTATGGGCTGCTGTGAGCTTGCTGTTAATAAGACAATAAAATACAAAAGCCATGTCCTGCCATTTTAACTCAGATTTATTCCAACTACTTTTCATTATTTGAGCAAAGGCGGTAGAGGCAACTTCTTGACAGAGATAAGCCACATTAGAAAAGTGCAATTATAAATAAAATACAACATGCAGAACTTTTCATTTATGACTCTCGAACTAGTTTACCAAAACAAATGTGACAAATGAGAGTTTTAAAAAAGGAAACACAGTTAACTGACATGCCCAGATCAGTGCTTCTCACCAGCAACAGAAAGAAACAGAAATCAGGCCTACCTGACATTCAAATCCTTCTTTCTTCAGTCACTTGCCAGGCCTTCACAAAGCACAGTATGCAGATTTAGGGCTTTACATGAAATTGGATTATTACTCTGCATTTCTGACAGGTTGCCTGCATAACCCTCAGTCTAACAACACTTGCCTTGATCTGAAGTGACTGCCCATATCCAGCCCAGTGAGCCATTAATGGCTTTTGTTGTATTCTGCCTTTCCCTCTGAAAACATCTTAGACAACTAACTGTGAATGCCAAAGAGATAATAGGTAATTAGTCAAGAGGTAATTTGGAGACTAACTGCATGAAAAAATTGATTGCATACTAGATATGCCCCACTAATGAGTATTTTGATTTTCATTAATGGAAAGATAATGACATTAAATGTTGTTTAACAGTTAATATTTAACAGAGAAATCTTCCAAAAATGTTCACTTTGTGTGACAATTTCCGAGAAAACACAGAAGCAAGACTGCATCCAAAGCAGTACTGCACCCATTCTTCAAGCAGGCTGAGCAGCACTTCCGAGCTCGGAGACCTGCTGAGCAAAATTCCACCACTTAACTCTTCCTACCAGACACACAGAGGGGAGCAGCCATGAGACACCTCAGCCATAGAGATGCCACAAGCATGCACTGCCTCAGAGTTCAATAAAAAAGAGTCATTTTCCACAAAGTGATATCTTGGGGGAAGGGGGTGGGGGGGGGATGAATACATACAAGTATTTGTAAGTATTTAAATACTCAACCCATGCCCATTCACAACTCTGCCTCTCAGTAACACCCACTGAGGTTTGTGAGCACAGCCTACAGCTTAACCACTGTCAAAGATCTGAAACTAAAGTGTTCTCTAGTTAAACTGGTCTCACATCTGAGTTTACAGGACACAGCATAGCAATTCTGTGGGTCTCCAGACTTAGCAAGTTACGGCAGCCACTACATTGCTTCCATCAGTCATTCCTAGGTCATTATACCCAAATCCTACATTGTTTTATTTTCATGTTTCTTGCAGAAAGGAAACCGCTAAGCCCTACCCTGTAGAGAGAAATAGCTGCGAGAACAAAGCCATGTAGACATGAAGAAGCTGTGCTAACACAGTATGTCCTTGAGCAGAGTAGTTAAAGATAACAGAATGTATGTAGTTAGAGGAACAGAGGCTAGGAATGAAAAACATAGTGTATGCTAATACAACTTTTAGAGTAAGCCAGTTAAGTAATGCCAGTTGTGCCTATTAATGAGTAGTTGTCTGTAAGAGTAAAAATGTAACCTATCTAAAAGAATAAACGGAGCTTGCTTATCAACTACATTAGTCATGTAAAAGTCTTCCCTTCCAGCGTGAATAGCAACACTACCCCTGTACCTGTAACTATTGTCCTCTACAATATCTGGAAAACATGAAGACTGTAGCTCTCTTCATTTGTCTTGTAGGACCAGTTTTTGCTATTCCAGTAAGTCCTCATCATGCTATTATTACCAGGCATTTAATTTCCCATTCTATGTAATCCCACTGATCTATACAAGACTTTTATGGATATGCAGATATTCATATATTTGTCTTTTTTAGACCCATCCTTGTAAACAAGCTCAGAACTCACAGACAGAAAACTCCAGAAAAGGCACTCTTCTTGTTCTTTAAACAAAGGAAGTAATTTACATTATTCATCTTAAATAGAAAAAGACATTAGCACATACATACTGGTTGGCAAATTGATTTATGTTAAAAAAACTTTAGGTCCTCTCGCCCCAAGAATTAGTGCCAAGAATCTCATGCCTTGCATATTAAACAATTGCAAATAGGACAAAATCTAAAGCTCAAAGTGGAAGTTTCACTTATTGACAAAATTACCTTAAATGAACCCCCACACATCTCCATTACCCATATTTGTACAAGTAATAAGCTCCACTGACAGGCAAAATTGTTGTTATCACAGCTCCAGTACATGAGGAGAACGAAATCACACCAGGGATCATATGCAGCCTCAAATATCTAATAATTTTAGCCACCATATGTTTCATTATTTACGGTGCAGAGTATTAGACACAGTTTGTCCTGGCAGAGTACTCTGTGGACAATGTGCCAGATGCCCTGATGGTGATGAGACAGGATTTCACCAGCCCTCCCTATGCCACATACATGTGCTAATGACAGAGCCAGTTTTGCATTCATGGCTGACCTAAATAAAGATTCTTTTCTATTGCACTATTCTGGTGAGTCTTTGGATTACAATGGATCTTGGCTCCATGCCACTGGGTGTTTCAGAGCTACTAAACTCAGATCATGCTCTGTAGTAAGAGATTAAAAATCTCAAATGTTATGCTAATAATTTTTAAATTTTTAATTATAAACTACATCCCATTCTGTACAGCCTTCCAGACACATTTCATATCAATCTGGATGGTGCTATGCACTACGAAAAACAAAAAATGAACTTGTCCTAATGAAGAATCCATCTAAGGAAATGGTACAAAGATTAGTTTGTAGCCTACAGCTGTCTGTACCAGAAATAACACACAGAGGACAGTTGCATCAAAACAAAACCTTGAAATAGGCAATGAATCATCAGTTCCAAGTGTGTGCATCATCTATCAGAGGCCAGTTCTCCCCCATCGTATCTAATCTCAGATAGTGACTGAAATTTGTCCAAGTTCTTTCACAAGTATCTGAGTTCTAAGAGCTGATTTTACCTGGAGGACAAAGGTACAACAGAAAGCAGCTTCTGGAAGTTGTATCCAGGCACATTTCTGCAGGACAGGTGCAGGATAAGACTTCCTGTCAAGACATGGGCTAAGTCTTTCTCAAACTGCTGCAAACACAGGCACTCACAGTAGAAAACCTTAAAGACTGTTTTGCCTTGTGTTTTCTGAATCTGTAGAACTTTGGAAAAGCTCCACAGTGAACTGTTAGATTGGAGCAAATGTACAATCTTGCCATGAAAAAGTTAGAGTTGGAACTGATACAGTGAATATAGTTCCTGGTACTATCCCCACATCAGCAAGCACACCAGGCGAAAGACAAAATCGTAAAACATCAAGATACCACTTTGACATTAGGAAATAGCATACAGCTGATCCACAAGAAACAAATTATTGTTTCCAATCCTACCTGTAAAAAAAAAATAAATGTTAGTGTTTGTGAGTAGAGTGCTTGTTTTCAAGTAGTTCCAAACTAAAGGAAAAAGCTATTCCAGCAACTTGGATGCTGAGAAGGACCATTCTTCCCGAATTAAACTTCCCAAAAGCTTTAAGATAAATCAGCATCAGGTGCTATATTATTGTAAGCAATAAGCAACACTGAACATTCATAGGTGTTATTCAGAAATATACACAGCAGCAGAAAGGTAATTGCTTCAGCAAGATCTGACAGTCATTTTAGTGCCAGCTTTCTCCTCAAGCACTTGAACCATTTCCTCTGAAGGTACTACTTTTGCTATTGCCTTGACAGATAAAGGAAAAAAAGAAAAAAAGGCACTCAAATATCTATTGTTGATCTTATAATTGTCACCACAAACAATAGTTCCCGGTGAGTTCATCCAGGAAGCAATTATGTATCAGACTCAAAGTAGATGAATATATGGATTATACCTCAGGAATTACTATCATGACAGCTGGTGAAATGTGCCCCTCTTCACCTGCTCCTCTTTTCCCAGGTCACATATTTTTCCCTTATCTGTGTAGGAAGTTATGTTTCACATCCCCCTTCTCTGAGGTAAGTGATAGTAAGTGATAATTATTGCAGCCTACAAGTGCCTGTAATTATGTAGATAAAATACTAATAAAGCATTTTGAGATTTCACAAGATGTCCATATGCATCTGTCTCTGAAACAGTTGCATAGACCTCTCCAGAAAATCCAGCAATAAAAGAAGGGACAGATAAACAGATTTTCTGAGAAAGAGAAGGGACACCACCTGTGAATTTCATGGTCTGGGCTAGTTTAAGAGGAGCACATAGAAAGAAAACAAATAAAGCCGGTTCCATGCTTTGGCAAGGCAAAAATAACACTGCATCAACTTCAAATGAATCCTAAGATTTATTAATCTGTTATTTAAAAATTTTTTTTCAAGAGTGAATATATTCATCCTGAAGCCTTGAAGGAAGAGAGCACAGAGTAGATAAACAAGGGTGATTTCCTGCCCACTCACATCAGAGTGGGTAGTGATACACCAGAGGTATCAGCACCAGGCACTGAAGACAAGGATGAGCCCCAGACCATTAGGAAACAAAGGAAGAACTGGGAGTGAGCATCAAATGCAAAACAGCCTGAAAAGCATTGATTTCCTTGCACTGCACAATAAACTAGGTTTGGCTTCTGATAACCAGGACAGTGACTGTGGGAGCAGCAGCAGAGAACAGTCCAGCTCTGAGCATGACCAGCTCAGGAAGCATGAGAAACACGGGAACATGGCAAACCAACACCTTCCAGGCCACACAGAACATCCAGTGGGTGCTTTCCACCTTCATGAGCATAATATGTGGAAATACAATAAAAATGCTTTTGGCCTGTCTGAAAAAATCAGTGAAAGCAATGAAGAGGAAAGCATGGAAGAAGAGGATGAAGAATGAGGTGAAGAAACTGATTACAGAGACACAAAGCACGAAAGCCATCAGACACATCAAAATGACCAATACAAAAGACAGCAACACAAGAACAGCATGCAATCAGATGAACCCTTGAGAGATTCCAGCCAACGAACCTCGAAAACCAAGAGACATAGTGAGAAATTTGACCTAGAGGAAGAAGAGAGAGAGAATAGGAAGAAGTTGTCCCATAAAGAAGAAATCCCCCTCTCTAAAAAAGCCCATAAAGAATATCAGGCAAAGAGCAAAGTCAAGAGAGAAAAGACAATATTAAAGTGCACTATCAGCGTGATCATGACACAGTGAAAATGCAAGATAGGGATGACAGTAATGATGAGGATGGTCACAACAGTGGTGATAATGATGGTGAGGAATATCTCAGCAATACTTGGAAAAAAGCAGCCTGTGAGGAAGAGGAGAGTATCTAGAGTAATGACCAGGAGAGCACAATTACTGAGCCAGAAGGGGAAGGAACCACTTTCGATGACACTGGAGTTCACAGAGAGACTGAGGATTACCAATCTGTCAATATTAAAGACGTTGTTCACTCTGAACAAAATTATTATGATCATGAGACATCTAATTCTGACAACAAGCAAAAACTGAAAATGAGTAGCTCTGTTCAGAACATTAATTCAATGGACAGTGAAAAGGTAAATTATCTTTAAAATAAAAGTTGAGTAGTATAGAAAGGGGGAGAGGGATCAGTGGCAAAGTTAAATTCTTGACTATTGAAATGACCTGTTGGAGAAAAACAGGTGACTTCTTAGTCTGCAGAAGTCTCATCTTTCCTCCTACTCACTATTTCTTTGGTTCATGCTGTCACCACACCCAGAGCATTTAGGTGAATCAGACCAGAGAAGAAGTGGACACTGTGTGAAACCCAGTCTCCAGCTTACTAGGCCAGCCTGCTCACTCCTCTTTCACAGAGATTTTAAATGCTAGTACACAAAAATGAACAGCTTGGAAAGGCAGGATTCGAGTCCACAGAATAATTATAAGAAACTCAGGCCTTACTGAGCTCCCAATTCTCTCTCTCTCTCTCTCTCTCCACCTCCTACTCTATTTTTGCCCCAAATAACAATAGCATGGTAATACTACCAGATGCTTTCTGCTCTTCTCACACATTTTGCATAGCAACCTCTCTCTGCTGAAAACAGAATAAACTGTGCCTCAGTAACTTCTGTATTTGGACCCCAAAAAAATTTGTCCAAATATTTTTTATTCCCAAGATTTACCACAACTTTTGCTTATGCCTCTGTGACTGCGCAGGTTAAGACTACAGGCAGTTCCCATGGTGAGATGGAAAATGTCAGCAACAGGAATGAGGACACTCCCTTTGGTAAGCCCCAAGCAAAGATGTCATGTAACTCCCAACTCTCTGTAGCTGGGGAATCTGCTGGTCTGCATTTCTTTTCTGCCTTTTGTGGCATAGGATTTCACATGGCTGAACTGTGCTTGTGCCTAATCCTGTGTTCCCAGAGAATCCCTTCTAGACTCTCTTGGATTTAGTAATTTGTTTGTGAAAAACAGTTGTAGACAGTGCACAAATTTTTGTGTCAGTTATACAGTTAGAAGGTGATTACCTTGCACTGAGAGCTTTCAGTATCAAAACAGCAACTTAAATAAAAGTAGGAGTGGGACAAAAGCCAATGCTTGATTCAGCAACAACAGATGTGATGTTTCACCAAAGGCAGCTGGAATTGAATGTCGGTCCCTACAGAACAAGAAGCATTTTCTAAAGAATAAAAAATTTAAAAATAACTATTTCCCCATCCAATTCAAACCTGGGACTGCTAGAAGCCACAAAAATCCTCATTTAAAGTCTGGCTTGCTTTATTCAATACAAGATCCAGCTTAATAACAAACTTAAAAATGCAAACTTAAAAATAATTTTGTATTTCTTGATGAATACTGTATTTTGTTTTGGTTGTCACTGGTATCTGACAAACACTTGGCTTTATCCCATCACCTATAACAATCCCCCTTTCCTGCTAGGATTGCCAGACACGTGTCGGAACATCCACTGCAAAAGAGGCAAAGTCTGCCACGCAGAAAAACAAGGGAAACTCTAGTGCATTTGCCAAGATCCTGCTGCTTGCCCTCCCACCAAAGGATATGAGCATGTGAGTATTTCACCCAGTGCACAGGACTTGGAAAAGCCACCGAGTGCTCACAAGATAAGATATTCTCCTGCTATTATTTAGAATTATTCTGCCCTAAAAAGCACGCAAGTGAGTTTGTGTGATTCTAGTAATTGCAAAATTAAGTATAAAACACCCAAAGTCACTATGTGTGGCTTGAGAGCAGTACAAACCCATATAACTACACAGTAACTACACAGTAACTACACTTGTATAGGCTTGCTTCACTCGGTCTGTCAGGGATTGTAGTTTTTCCTTGTCACTAGAAGTTCTATGTATCTATTTGGCATTTTAGAGCACAGGCTGAGTACATACTGAGTGAAATAATCCCACTGCATCTCAGAGGCTATACTACAACCACAAAATTAAACTCAGGTGTTGCAAAACTGGGTGTACAAGTACAGACAGCTAGTTCTCATGCAGGCATGTAACAACTAATAATTATGATACTGATGATCACATATACTCCCCGTGGGTACTCACCACATATTAATGATGCTTTTATTACGGTAATGCCTTTGTGTGATAAGGAATTTTCTCAACACAGTGGTGGGGAGGTGGTTTTCCTTCCTCTAGGTTTGTGGTATGGATAAGAAGACCTATGATGGTACATGTCAACTCTCTGGCACCAAATGTCAATTGGAAGGGACAAAAATGAGACACCAGCTGCATCTAGACTATATGGGTTCCTGCAAATGTAAGCTTGTTTTTCTTTGAAGAATTCATGTAGGTATAAAGAACCAGTAGCCTTAACCCATCTGCCAGTCCTAAATTACCCTTCGTCCCATAATCCGCCACTTGTGCATCAATTATCTGCTAATTCAGACCTTTAAAACCCTAAACATGCTTAAATAAGAAGTATCTGAAACCTAGACATTTCTCCTGTACTTACACAATTTGTTGTTGACTTTATCTTCCCCCTGTGCTGTCTTACATGTTCCTATTGCTATAGCCCCTGAAGATTTTTTGTAAATCCTGGACCAGACAAACAGTGTTTGCAGAGAGTTAATAAATGAAAATGTCCATCTCAAACCCCTATGGAAAACAAAAAACCGAAAAACATCATCCAGACTTAGATACCAAATGCAGAAGTCAGGATCTAAAAGCCAGAACTGATTTCCAACCTCTGACTGCTGCAATATGGTAGGAAGAAAGTGCATTCCCAGCCAGAATATTCCTTTGCTGTCAAAAACTCTGCTTTCATGCAACTGACTGATTAGAGCTTTACCGCACAACTATGATCAAAAGCTGCGCAGATATATAAAAGTTGTGGCTTGCACAACTAGTTAAGCATGTGCACCAAAAAATTGTAGATTTATAATTGAACACATTAGGAGCATTCAAAATTTTATGTATTAACAGCTCCATCAATTTTAATTTTAACTGGAAGTAGATCTCATATCTCAGAAATGTTCAAATGGGGACTTAAAAGATGACTTATTAACAAAAGCTTTTCTCTTTCGTACAGTCATCCCCCCCGTACTGATTATGAGGTGGATCAGTTTCCCTCCGGATGCGAGACTGGCTTAAGAACATGCTTATTCAATATTATGAACGTGACCTGAACACTTCAGAGATTCTAACTGAAAAGCAAAGAATAAGGTCAGCAATCCTTTTCAAGTAAGACCATGCAGTTACATGGACCAGCCCCTCACATCTCATACTAAATGACATTAATTAGATTACTTCTGAGATGGCTTATTTCACACCAAAACATGAGTTGCTTGCCTCAGGACAGAAGATGTGATTAAACTGGTTTAATCTCCTAACAAGCTGAGACTACTGCTCCTCTTTGCTGAGTTTGACAATTAAGCCACAAGAATTTCACTTCCTCTCTAGTTACTGTCAGAGGTGACATGAACAGCAGCAAAAATGTCCTGGACTATCTGAGGCAAGCTTTTCATGCTGCATATGGTCACCAACACTAAAATACATTTTCCTAGTGGTATTTTATTATCAAGTTTCATTTCTCCAAAATACCTTCTTGCCTGGACAGATCTTCATCCCAAAACAAAAAATAACAATTTCTGTGTTGAGTTCAGGTCAAAAAGATTTATGAGAATGACAAGCACCTTGTGTCTGGTGACCATCCAGTTGAGCTGCTCCTGCACAGCTTTGAGAAAAATTACTACATGTATGTGTATCCTGTGCACTGGCAGTTTCACCAGCTTGATCAGCACCCTGTCGAAAGGTAAAAGAATATGCGTGATTCAATTCCGATTTGCAGACTAAACTCAGGCTGTTACACTTTTCTAAACACCTCAAGTGATTCTCTACATACAGAACCAGTCCCTTAGCTGTTAGAAGCCAGTGTAACTCCCTCTCTAACACGGACCCTTTCCCCTCACTGTTTTCCTGATCATAGTCCAGGTCAGAATCTGCTATCCTCTTGCCTTGCATGATCATGTATTACACTCTAAGCTCTACAGTGTCTTAAAACCTACTAATGCTCTTAGCCAGGAAGAAGTCCTGCTATTACCAAAGCTAAGATCAACAGACTAAGTACAAAGGACAGAGCCTTGGCAGGCAAAAATCCACTAGTGAGGTATCCATCGTTCTCAGCTAACACCACAGAGGTCTCTTCAGTTTAAGGTGCAGATATAGTCACACTTAAGAGGAAGCCTCCAGCTTCTCATAACATGTGTGTTGGTTTGACATTAGTTAATATCAGGGAGGAAGGAAGGAAAACATCTACGGA